>APFE030251727.1:198265-214955 GCA_000404065.3 Pinus taeda
TAATTGTGCAATTACACCTCTTTGTTCCTTTTTTAGAAGCTTTGTCATACCGTTAGAGTTGATTATCTTTCCCGGTTTCCCTGCAATACCCCTTAATTTAACTTCTTTTCCTTCCACAAAAAATTTCATAAAAAGTTCTTGAAAATTAAAAGCTATTGTACCCAAGGATTGCAGCCATTGGACTACTAGTACAACATTAGCACCTCCCATTGGAATGGAAAGCATTGGGCTAGTCAATACATATTCTCCCATGGATAGCTTGATATTATGGCATTTTCCAGAGCAAATTATTATTCCTCCATTTGCAACCATCACTCGACACTCTGGTGCTGGATATAAGAAGCAATTCAATTCTTTTGCTACCTTACAATGAATAAAATTGTGGGCACTTCCTGAATCAATCAACACTATTACATTTTTCTTCTTGATTTGTCCTTCTATCTTAATCATTTGAGGAGTGGTAATTCCTACCAATGCATTACAAGATATGGTTGGATTCATTTCATCTTTATCTAGGCTTTGTTCCTGGAGTATATCCTTTTCTTTTGACCTTTCTTGCTCCTTTTCTTCTTCCTCTTCACAATCTATGTAGAATAATTTCTTCTCAGCACACTTATGACTTTTAGTGTATTTGCTACCACAACTGTAACAAAGCCCTTTTGCTTTTTCTCTTCCAATTGTTGTGGCATCAACCTTATAGGTTGTGGAAGACTAAGGGCAACAACACTTCCATCTTGATAGTTGTGAGTGGTATGCTTCCTGGTTGCCATAATTTTTCTTTCCATTTTTCTTGCTAACCTGAATGCCTTCTCTAAAGAATCAGGTTCCCAAAGGCGAACATCATGTTGGATATTATCCTTTAAAGACCCTATGAACACATCAATCCTATGCTCCTCTGGAATATCTTTTACCCTTATGTTCACTTTTTGGAACTCCTCAATGTGCTCCATTATTGAACCCTTTTGTTTGAGACTTATCAATTGGCTAAAAAAAGTGTTGTTTTTTGTATCCTCATAATGTGCTATCAATTCTTCCGTAAAAAATTCCCAAGTGATAAATTGTTTACAGAAAAGCCATTGATACCATACAAACTGATTTGGTTCCAAATATAAAGTTGCCATACATAAATTTTGTGCGTTTTGAACATTATTGAGATCAAAGAATTGCTCCATCTGTAATATCCATGTGGCAGGATCCTTGCCATCAAACTTCCTCTAATCGATTTTTGGAATATGGTGAGCCTTCGATCCAACATTAGCATCTATGGAATCATGATTAACATTTCTTTTATTCTCATCATGAGTTTCCTTTAGTACCTTTTCACCCTTAGTGCCCATTTCTTGTAGCAACTTATTCATATTTATCTTCAATTCGTCCATGTCTATCTTCAAATCTATCTTCAAATCATCCATATTAGCTTCCACATCAATCATATTAGCTTCTACGCCTTTCTTTAAATAGTCCATCTTAGCTTTTACACCTTTCTTTAAGCCATCCATCTTAGATTTTGTTCTTTTTTGTGTAAGGGACAGTTGTTGCACTTGGTCTTGTAATTTTGATATATCATGTTGCATTTCTTCCTCTTCTTCATGAGTCATGTTAGAGCTTTCAGGTTCCTTACTAGGTGTTTGCATTTTCTTTCCTCAGGGCATAAGTTACCGATAATAATTCTCTACTATGCCCTTTGAATTCCTTCAAAATAAATTTTCAAACCAAGCTTAAGCAAAAATTTAAGAAAATCTACACACCTTTTTTCACTTTATAGGAGCTCGATATTGCCTCTGATGTCTCTCTGTACTTTCCAATCATCTAGTTCTGAATTTGTGACCTGTAGTATCCCTCTGTGTCCTCTTTCCAATGCCACAATTCTGACCCAAATTGGATTCTCCAAGGAAGAGTTATGAGAACTCTCCCACAGTGACTTGACTATAGACTAGTTCAGTAGAGCGAACTTGTACGACCTGCCACGAGTCACTGTTTCGACCTTTGGATCTGAAAAATGCACACAAAAAACTAAAGTCCGTCCTCTTTCTGCACCTTCTTAGGAAATTTCAATCCGATGCTCAGAGAGAGAGTTATGACAATTTTCCCCAGGTCACCTGTTTTGAATGTAATTCAGGAGTCTGCAAAAAGACCAACTTCCTCAGATCATATCTCCGTAAATATCACGAAACAAGCTCTAAAATTCGGACCCACGGTTCAGCGTGATTTCTTCTCAAATGGGTTTTTTTTTCGACTTCTGAAACGTCACAGAAACAAAGTTATAGCAAAAATTCCACGATGACCTATTTGAAGCAGCGAAACCCTAGAATCCAAAGCTCTAATACCAAATGTTATGAAACCAGCTCAAGAAAAGATAGAAAAGATAGATCAACGACTTAGAATTCAGCCTCTTCAAGGGGGAAACCTCCTTTACGTTACATAAATGAACAATTCTTCGATGATACAAATGAAAAGACCTCCTTTCTATATAGAGGAGTCTAAGGGGTCATAACATAATCAGAGCCGACATAACAATAATAATGTAAAGGCACAATAATAACAATAGTGGGCTTCTATGGGGCACAATAGTAACAATATGGGCACTAAGTGGGTACATCAATATAATAAGTGGGTTGTACTAATAACAATAAGGGGTTACAATAGTAGTATAGGGGCCTAACAAACCTGTTGTCAGGGCCATCTGGTCATGGCAATAAGATATGCAAGGAGGATATACCAATCATTTAAATATTAAAATACCTAAATTTTTAAATTAGTGGAAGGTAATACCTCAAACTCTGCCAAGTGCCTCCATTGAAGAGAGGTTGACATGTAATTTCAAATGGTGAAACTCCACTCCAGATAGCTAAAAACAATCCCAAATGATCTCGATTAGCATAGAGATAGACCACCTATTCTAACCTAAAGGTTGTGATCTCAAGACCAGCTGAAATTCAAATAGAATTGTTTCCAGTTGGTTGTGAATCTAGCCCAATTCATCCTCTTACAAATGCCCATGACAGGAGTGGTTAAAAACATTAACCTTCCATCATACAATAAAGATATTTAAGTACTGAAAATGACAAAAATGTCAGGGAATGTCCTCTTACAAATACCCATGATAAGCTTAGCATAAATCATAAATGAAGGTTGCCTGAAATGGTAGAAATTATTATCATCAAATGGTGAAACTCCACTCCGAACAGCTAAAAAATGTCACCAAGGGCTTGCAGACTACTTCCTCAATTTACTGCTAGAAAGTGTCTTATTTTGCTCCCTTATTGTCATTCAAATTAGGTTGCACTAGGGCTATCCTTGTCTACTAAGGGGAAATAGAAATAATGAGGAAGATCTGAGCATAGAATTAAATAATTATGCAGAGCATTGATTCTAGTTGGTTGTGAATCCAGCCCAATTCATCCTCTGTACAACCACACCCCTAAAGAGTTGAAAAGATAGAATCATCTCCATATAAACAACTACAAGAGAAAAATGATCATATAAAAGATAATATATAACTTTTAAAAAAATGGTCTTATAGATACTCCTTAGCTGAGCTGTCATTCTATACTTGGTGTTCTATGCTAACAAAGTCACCAAGGGCTTGCACCTGGTCTTATACACACCCACTTGGAGGGTTTTGAACCCAAGTCTCCACCTTAATAGAAGCCCAATATATGGTATCATAGACATCATAGATTTATTTAGATTCTAGCATCTAAGGAAGAAGTTTAAGATATGTGCTCTTTCTTAAATGGTAACCTCATAATTTATGTAAGAGGATTACATTTTATAAAAGACTACGACTGTAACAACATTTTTATTGTTTTGTTAAAAATAGAGTTTTGGATTAAAAAATAAATCATGTTTGTGTATGCTACAATCTTCTTAAACTATAAATACGATTAAAAAAAACATCCAAAATTACATAGATATTAGACAACGTTGGAATCATTCTTGTGACAAAACATCACTAATCCTGTGCAAATTGTCCTATTTTGTTGCCTGAGTAATGTCATTCAAATAAGGAAGAAAAAGAGGCAGGGATGTGAATCAGACTATGCTCAATTCCCCAAAAAAGGTTTCTTGTGTTAATGTAACCAATTTATTATGATAAATTGTGATGTCTGAGCATAGGCAACATGTCTCAAAGGAAATGGATAAGGTAAGGTGTAAATCTTACAGCAAACCTATTTTGAAGTCACAGTTGAGGGAATCCCACAATATTGAATCCCTTTGTTTACAGAAACCTATATTTAAGTCACAACATTATTAATATAAGATGTTATTTTGTTTGTTAACCTATCCTAGTTATGCCAAATCCTTTGTAAGTTGCAACTCTATAACCATTAGGCCCACTCAAGCTGTACAACCATGCCCCTAAAGAGTTGAAAAGACAAAATCATCTCCAAATAAACATCTACAAGAGAAATAAATAAAGGCAATAATATAAAATTTCAAAAAAACACCCAAAACAAATTGATAAACACCGATCACTAATATAAAATGACACAAAAAAACTTAATAAACCCATATCACTAATATAAAATACCATGCCATATATAAGTAATTTCAAGATTTCATCCTTACCATTATCTTTCCAGATATGATGTTTTCGCTGTTGAATAACTGGGGCCTTCTCCTATGGCATTAACGCTAGGCGCTAAACTATACCCATCTTATGACAGTAGGCAAAATAGGATTTCAACATCTATTTGTTTGTTGATGATTCTTTTATGCTAATTTTAGTAGCCATATCAGTAGCAGTGTTCCTGTATTTTGTTCTCACTGTGGGTTTCAACTCCCCCTATTTTATTTCAACCAACTTTGGTTTCTTTAACATGTAAAATAAAAACATAGTAGGGTATGAAGGCCATAATTCCTGCTCAGACTGTGCTCAATTCCCAAAAAAAGTTTTCTTGTGTTAATGTCACCAATTTATTATCATAAAATGTGATGTCTGATCTTAGACAACATATCTCGGAAGAAATTGATAATGTAACGTGTAAATCTTATAGCAAACCTGTTTTGAAGTCACAGTTGAGGGAATCCCACAAGATTAAATCCTTTTATTTATAGAAACTTATATTTAAGTCGCAGAATTACTAATATAAGATGTTATTTTGTTTGTTAACCTGTCCTAGTTATGCCAAAATCCTTTATAAGCTGAAACTCTGTAACCATTAGGTGCACTCGAGCTGTACAACCAAACCCCTAAAGAGTTGAAAAGACAGAATCATCTTCATATAAACAACTCTAAGAGAAATAAAATAAAAAAATAATATAAAATTTCAAAAAAACACCCAAAAAAAATTGATAAACACCGATGACTAATATAAAATGACACAAAAAAAAAGTTAATAAACACATTTCACTAATATAAAATACCATGCCATGTGTAAGTAATTTCAAGATTCCATCCTTACCATCCTCTTTCCAGATACGAGGTTTTTATTGGTGAATGACTGAGGCCTTCCCCTATGGCATTAAGGCTAGGCATTAAACTATACCCATCCCAAGACTGTAGGCAAAGTAGGATTTCAACAATTATTTGTATGTTGATGATTCTTTTATGCTAATTTCAGTAGCCATAACAGTAGCAATGTTCTTCTATTTTGTTCTCTCATTGTGGGTATCAACTCCCCTTATTTTATTTCAACCAACTTTGCTTACTTTAACATGTAAAATAAAACCATAGTAGGATATGAAGGCGATAAATCCTGCTTATGAGAGGCAAGAATCAGTTACTATGGCTAACCAGCTAATTCATTTTGTTCACAAAGGTTATGTTAATTGTTTCTTGGTAAACATGTATTTTCATGATTGTATGCATCAAGGAGTGGATATATTGTACACCAAATTGCAAAATGCGTAAAAATTCACAGGAAAAAATGGAATTAATTTGATAAATGTCCAAGTTACCTGTTGTCAAGGCCATTTGGTCATGGAAATAAGATATGCAAGGAGGATATACCAATCATTTAAATGCTAAAATACCCAAAATTTTAAATCAGTGGAAGGTAATACCTTAAACTCTGCCAAGTACCTCCATTGAAGAGAGGTTGACACGTAATTTCAAATGGTGAAACTCCACTCAAGACAGCTAAAAATAGTCCCAAATGATCCCAATCAGCATAGAGACAGACCACATATGCTAACGTCAAGGTTGTGATCTCAAGGCTAGCTGAAATTCAAATAGCATTGATTCCAGTTGGTTTTGAATCTATCCCAATTCAACCTCTTACAAATTCCCATGATAGAAGTGGTTAAAAGCATTAACATTCCATCATATAATACAGATGTTTAAGTACTGAAAATGACAAAAATTCCAAGGAAGGTCCTCTTACAAATGCCCATGATAGGCTTAACATAAAACATAAATGAACGTCGCCTGAAATGGCAGAAATTATTATAGTCAAATGGTGAAACTCCACTCTGGATAGCTAAAAACAATTACCATTGGGTTGCAGAACACTTCCTCAATTTATCCTCTACACTCTAACTTATTTGTAATGTAACCTAGCATGTGAAGGGTGTGCTAGTTAGCAGAGTAGGGTAAAGTCTAAAAAAGCAATAGATGAGAAAATCCTAAACTCCAAAATGACAGGACCCATGGCTTGTCCTGTCAAAACAAAGCAATCAAATGAATGGAGAAAAAGGTTGGTTGTCTAGTCGAGCCTCCATGAAGATTGAAGACTCAAATAAAGAAATTTATGTATAACAAGGTTACTTGTGAGATTACAACAATAAAAAGAGGCACGGATGTGAATCAGAATGTGCTCAATTCCCCAAAAAAGGTTTCTTGTGTTAATGTAACCAATTTATTATGATAAATTGTGACGTCTGAGCTTAGGCAACATGTCTTGGAGGAAATGGATAAGGTAAGGTGTAAATCTTATAGAAAACCTATTTTGAAGTCACAGTTGAGGGAATCCCACAAGATTGTAAAGTCTAAAAAAGTGATAGATGAGCAAATCATAAACTCCAGAATGACAACAACCATGGCTTGTCCTATCAAAACAGAGCAATGAAATAAATGGAAAAAAAGGTTGGTTATCTAACCGAGCCTCCATGAAGATTGGAGATTCAAATAAATAAATGTATCTCATAAAAGCCTCATGCAAAGAGTGTTAATGATTGACAACACGGCAAGCTTGGTGTCATTTCTAACAAACAAGATTACGTGTTTGTAGCTCTTCTAAGAAAAACAACCTCAAACTCTGCCAAGTACCTCCATTTAAAAGAGCTTGACATGTAATTTCAAATGGTGAAACTCCACTCCTGAAAGCTAAAAACAATCCCAAACGATCCTGATCAACATGGAGACAGACCACTTATTCTAATCTCAAGGTTGCGATCTCAAGGCCAGCTAAAATTCAAATTGCAGATAAAAATAACACAAGTGATAAAAGGTTCCAATTCCAGGATAACAATTTATAGGTTGTCAAAAATAGATTAAGACAGGGTTACATCTCTTGTCAAGTATCTGAAACAAGAGATTATAACAAAACACCCACCTCATTCATGACCATACATTGAACATATAAAGGCTATATGACAAGAATCCCTGCAAGATATCCATATAAATACCTAATACCAGCTATGCTTGCTCTGGACCGAGCCTCCATGAAGATTGAAGATTTAGATAAAGCAAAGGAATATGCAATATATTGGAAGACTTAGAAAGAAATAAAAACTAAAATTAACTGTATCATAATACTATCAGGTTCATTTTCTTTGAAGATTTAACCTGAGAAACAAAAATAAGAACTCTGTTTCAAAAAGAAACACACCTGTTTGGTTTTCTTTGTTGTTTCTAGCTTGTTGTGATTATAGGCACAAGATTTAAAGTGAAGGGACAAGCTTATCAATAGGTAACTTGTAGGGATTTGTCCTTAGGTAGAGAAGAATCAATCCTCCATACACCTGAGTTGCAGGTTCTCACGAACAGTAATGGATATAAGCAAAATAGTGGTTGACAATAGTATAGTAAATTCAAGAAACATAAAGCAAAATATGAGATGAAAAAGGAGAACAGTAACCCAAAATATATATTAAACCTAATAACTACCACCATAACCATTTGTGATGCAGATGGTGCCATATTTAGATAGAGGGAAAAGCCACAAACTAATTATTTTTCATTGCAACCATCATCATCCTCACAACCCTCCTCCTTCTATAGAAAAATGGCCTATGTGGACATTGTGTAGCCAAAAAGAAGGCCCCTCGTCCTCTATAGCCTTCTTCATCCTCTTGCAATCCTCTACCCAAACCCTCCCCCGCAGGTCCTCACCCTTCTCTGCAGCAACTCCACCTGCACCCTCCTCTTCACCCCCGCCCTCCTCTACATTAAACGTTGCTATCCGCGTGCAGGATGAAGGTTGGGTTGATTAGGGTGATTAGGGTAAACCATTGGGCATGCAATAGAAACGATTTCTTTTTTAAATAATTATTAACTAATATGTTAAGGTTTTTAAAGGTTTTTTTAATGTTTTATAAGTTTTTTATTAAATTAGACAACTGATTATTCTTGAAACATCTAACAATAGATATGATGGCTAAGATTAGGAAAGCAAGGCATTTGGGGGAGTTCATTTCAGAGGGAAACACCTTACGGTGTAATTATAGAGACGGTGAATGAGTTCATAATATTAACAAGTGCATGTCCTAAAAAGGAAAAGAAAAACTAAACCACAATAAAGCCAGCGAAGACCAACCATTGAATCTTTAGCTCCATATTGAATTATAATCTTCAATAAATACCTCTCCAAAATGAGATGTTGATTTATACTTCTCCTTAGAGGCCACCAGATATGTGTACATATATGTCCAAAGGGAAAAATAAAGTAGGAGTTCAACATTGAAAACTTTGTATAAATTTTCTAGTGAGCAGCAGTATTACAACAATAATGCTGCCACTCCTAGGTTGCCTACTTTACTCTTATCAACAGAGTAGTTTGTAACAAACTTGGAAGCGTCGGTGATGTATGGAGAAGTACTAGTTCTTACTACAAGTTGTCGCTTGGTCAGCGGGCGCAAGATCACTAGGAGCTCAAGCCAACTTCTATGGATTCCAAAAGAAGATGTATATGTGATGAAAGGAGAGAAATATTACTCTTCAGATGCTACTCTAACTGCAGAAAGGAGAAAGATTGAAATGTAAAGCAAACCTAGTAAACCCTAATTAACCAATTAATCCTAATTTCGAAGAAAGAACTATGAAAACCATGAAAGGAATTCCATTACCTACTCAAGGAAGTAAACAACATCTAACTAAGCTATTTCTGGAAGTAAATAAGAAGAAAAACATCTTTTTGGATTTTTATCTATTTTTATGTGAATTTGACATGCATGTAATTTATTGTGTGTGAATGTGGTAGCGAATAGGTGGCATTGGAGGGTGGCTTTGGGACTTGAGAGGATGTAGGATGCTGTTGATGGGTCCTAGGAGGTGTCAGGTGGCCTTCTGGAGGTTTTTCCCACACTCGATCTTCAAAAGAAAGCCTACAAGAAGATCTACAAGAGGAAAATAGGGCAACTAGAAGAGGCCTACACGAGGAGGTCGAGAGCTGTTTTCGCTATTTTGAGGGCGTGAGAGTGGGTGAAAATGTGGATGAAGTTTGTAATGAGGTGTTAGGGAACCTAAGGTCTACCATGAATGATCGAGAAAGAGGAAGATGATTGGGTTTGCTCAACGAGAGAGGAAAAATTTCTACGGAAAATGCAGGAAACTAAGGTAGAATTGACGTGAGGTTTGGGCAACCTGTGGGGCATGGATCAGATGGAGGTTCTAATGGCTAATAATCTAGCCTACAGCAAGAGGAGATCTTCTGTAAAGGAACTGACAGTCAACCAATAAGATCAAACAAGCAATCAAATGAGTGCCTCTAGAAAAATAGAGTTTTGCATCAAAGTAATCTAAACTATGATCTATGAAAGAAAATGCTGAGAAATGATGAAAGAAAGGAAATAATGAAAGAACACTATTGCAAATAAAGAAGTGAGCATGATGAAGAAGATCTGAAGCAAAGAAAAACTGGACTATTAAACTACTAAAAAGTTGCAAACACTAGAAGTCCTATGAATGAGGAAAATCTGTGATTTTGGGGTGGAAAGAGGGTCTTTGCCTCAGATCATGGTCCCAAAGGGAGGTAGAGAGTCCAAGGCACTATTGATAGCCTTTTGAATCTTCTCTTTATCATTGCTTAACCTTCTATAGAAAAAAAAAATGGAAGAAAACTATTGAATCATCAAAAGCAACCTATTCTTAACCATAAAAGAAATACATCTAACAACAACCTGGTCTACAAACTGAAATAAAACATACAAATACAAGTAAAGAGGAGCTTGGCTGCTTCGATTGGGCCCTAACCCAAGAGCTTCAGCCCTCTGAGGTAACATAGTGCTAGCTCAACAAGGATTCCATCGTTATTTCCAAAACAATAAGAAAATTACATGAAACTGTCACAAAAATAATAAGCTCGAAGTTGGAGCAGAGTTTACATAAGTGAAAATCAAACAAAAGTCTAACCCTAGTGAGCCCTCGGCCTCTCTGCTTATACAAATGAAGGTAGCAACAACTTCCATAAAATGAGGGAGGCTTGACTCCCAAAACTCGAGATAATCATCAGTCATTCTCCACTTGCTCAGCTGCTTTCTAGTGCATGATTCGGCTACTTGTACTCCGAGATGAATGAAGGTAAATTCGAAGTGAGGAGTAATAAATGAGGGGGATTCCCCCCTCTAAGTCCTCTCCTTTTCCCACTTCGATTTATTGCTACCATTTTTCCATTGTATCCTTGACTTTCACCTCGAAATTCATCAATAATCTGCATTAAACACATGTTAGACCACATGGCATCATAACTAACTCAACTCACCCATAACCATAAATATAATCAGAAAATCATACAACAAGCTAAGAGAATGGTTGATTTGGATGGGTTAGGAGGTAAACTGAGCCCGGATAATTACCCGTTTATGAGGCTCATCATCACCCCCTACTGAAGGTGTTTCTCATCCTATGAGCAACTTAGTCCATCTCTTCATCTTTTATGGCCCTGGTGGCCTCCCTAGCATCCTTGGCTTTGGATGTGATATGCTCTTCTTTGTCATAGAATCCTACCTTCCTTTCAATCTCTTTGCATTTCTCCTCCTCTCCTTATTCTCTTCTGCCTTCCAACATGCCTAATAGCAGTGGGGGACTCAATTTGAGGCCAATCGAGTTGATCTTCAGCCTCTGCATGGAGCGCTTGAACATTGGCACTCTTCTTAAGGCCTCCTTTAGCCTCAAGGTGGAATGATATTCCCTGATTTGCATATTGTGTAGTAAGGTGTTCCATCTCCTCATGCATGCATGCACACAGTTATCCCCAAGTAGCCTTTGCATATACTTAAAGTGTGCAATGGCTTGTGCCTAATCATTCAGATATCTAGGGGAAATATGAGGATTATTGGCAAGTAGGTTGTGTGTACTGATGAGTGCCATGGGATCTCTTAGCTCTTATAATTAATGGCTTATTCTGCTCTTTTATCATCAATCCTTTTATTTCTACTGCCCTCAACTCTTCATGGTTCATCCATGAGGCCATGGTGATTAATTGCAAGTCCCCTAGCCTGGCATTGGGGTCCCACACATTTATGTCTATGAGGGGCACATTATATAGGTAGAATTCTACCATCATTGTCTTATCCTCTAATGTGCTTTGGTCACACACGTCCATAAATTGCCTGTAATCTTGGACAGGTATTGTGCCTCTTTGTGCGAGAGTCTTTATCTAGAATTGTAATAATTCATCCTTGAGATATAGGCCATAGGATTCTACTGGTGTTCTACATTGCAATGCCTCCATGGATAAGCTGGCCATGCATGCCAGCTGAGTCTCTTTCTCTTGTGGCTGCCTCCTTAACAATTCATTTTCAGTTTCAATGTGGGTTATTGTAATTGCTTCCCCGTCTCTGAGTGAACTCAACTCTCTTCCCATTTCTCTGAGTTTGTTTTCCATACGGAAAATATCCTCATCTCCTTTGGATTTGGCTATTTGCATCCACGTATGTGTTCTTATTCTTTCCTTCTCTAATTCAAAGAACAATGGAATTGCAAATTTTTGTGGGATTATCCTTCCTCCCTCAAGTAGATCGTAATAGGAGGCAAGACTAGGCTAGGGATTAGGTTCTTGTAGCATTGTTTCTTTCTCCTTTACCTATGGTTGTCCTTACATCCTTTTCTCAAGCTTTTGGGTCTCTTTTAGTTTTGATAATGTCTCCTGTAGAACTATCTAAGCCTCCTATAGGATTGTTTTTGGGTCCTATAGTTCTATCTTTTATTTCCATGTGGAAGATCTAGGAGTCCCCCTTTCATATGTGATAAGTGCCTTAGAAGGGGATTCTTTCCCTTGGAAAAGGGTGAATCTTCAATTGTAATTGCCATTTTTTAAGAGGGTTGAGGTTTGCCTGTTTTGATTCTTGTGCTCTTCCTAGCCTTGAAAAACATGGAGGATCTCCTTTTCCTCTTTTACTTTAGCTTGATTGGTGTACTAAGGGCAGTGAGGGCAGCTGCTACCTCCCTTTCTAGAGTCTTAGTGGACCCTTCTCCTTGCTCTGCCTTTTTTGCGTCTTTTTCACCTCCTTCTGTCTCTTTTTCTATCTCTTTTTGCTCTGCTTCTTCCTGCTCTATTTCTTTAGGTTTCCCCTCCTCTATTTCAGTTCCTTCCTCTTTCCTTCCTTGTTCCACTAAGTCACTATTGGCTCCAACTTCTCCCTTTTGTTGCTCTTCCTCCTCACTTCCAGTAGGATTGACATCATAGGTTAGGGCCTTAATGTCATCCTCAGCTATCATGTTTCGGAAGACTTCCCATTCTATAAGGAGTGTAAATGTATGCAGGGCTTCTTCCACTAGGATTTTGATTAACCCATGGTGAGCTAGCTGCTCTGAATTCCCTGCTTGAACGTTAGTGTTGAAGTCAATGAGGGACTGTAGGAGGAAGTAGGGGATGTTGAGATTTTGAGGTGATGGAGTGTCAATGCCATACCTTAATTCATGGAGGATTCTAAAGTGATAACCATAGACAATGTTGTACCTCCTCTCACAGTAAATGTATTTGATTATTTGGTAGCTAACCTCATCACAAGGATATGGTATGCTAGTCATTCTAATGCAATTTTTATGCTCTACAAGGGTTTCATTGTTTTGGGAGAAGTTTTTCTTGGCAGCCTGACCAATCGGTTTCTCATCCTTACTCCAAGGTAGTGCAAGAGGAAGGGTAGTGACCCTACTGATAAATTCAGGGTTTATCTCCATGGAAAAACCTCTAAAGGTGATAGTGGCATGATTTATTGTGTGTGGTACCAGAGAGAGAGCAAACTCTTGGGCAATCTCCTCATCAAACCCTCAAAATTTCTCAAACAAATTCATCCAATTTGCCTTTGTGAAGATGTTCACCACTTGTGGATGTGCATGGAGCCTAGTGGAGTTAGTGGGCTCCTTTTTCATAAAAAATCCTATCATATTGTCGATACTATTTTTGGAAAATCAAATCTGGAGGTGGAGACAACAAATTTTGAAAAAAACTGAGAAACAAAGGAGACTGTTTTTTCAAAATAGGAAGAATTTTTTTTTCTACTTTCTCCTCTCCTAAAGACTTATTTCCTAATTAAATTGTAACCACTTCTTGCATATATTGATATTGAATGAGGGAAAGCATGGAACCTACCTCCTCAGACTGAAAATCGTGCTAAAACGCGTGATTTCTCCCTTCAAAACAACTCACTGCCCCTCCTGTAGAACCCTGTTGTCCCTCCTATAGAATTCGTGTAGTTGCTCCTAGAGAACCTATAGGTGATCTTCTAGAAAACACCAAGAGTAGGAATATCAGAGGGATCGATAGAGGATGATGGATATGAGGCTATGGGGGAACAAGGAGATTACTGTAGCCGACTTACGAGGAGGGAATGAAGGAAAAGGTGGTCAGAATTCTCGGGGAGGAGTACTTATTACCCTTTATGGATATTTCCAGTGATGGGGGGTGAGCTGGAGAAATATACATTGGCCATATTCGAACCATTTCTCCTCACCTAGGTTTTCATCATGGCCCATCCTCGAAATCATCCCTTGTTATTGCATCGTAGTTAACACTTCCTCCACTACCTGTCCTTGACATCTTTCTTGAGTTGATTGTGCACACGTGTGGTTGACATCTCCGATGAGTGGAGTCAACTAGATGAAGTTGGCCAAGTTAAATGGCCACCTTTCCCTCATTCAACCTCAACCATCTCATTTCTTTTGTATGACTTCTAGTTACACAAATGCAAATCGAGGAGTGGGTTATTTACTTGTCTGTGATCTGAATGTATTTGTTGTGAGGTGATGTGGCTCTCTCTCTGTTGCATGCCTTGATTTCTTTTGATGCATGTTGTTTGCTTGCTCATGTGTGGTGGTGTCTCATGCAGGTTATTCTCTTGCTGGGTCTGAGCTTCAGGTGCCTTCTCAACCTTCGTGTGTGAATTCTCCTACTACTGGTGCTGGGTTTTGATGGGATCAACTACTACAGGAATTCCTACAAGAGCTCCTGTAGCTATTTCTCCCCTTGAAAGTTTAGATTCTTTCTATGCTTGGAGCTATAAGGATGATGCCAGAGGTGTAAATAGAGATGGAGAGGGATTAAGTAGGCTTCAGGTGAGGTGGATGGTGCTACCTTCTCTCTTAATTTTTTGTTTTTTTCTCTTTTCCTGAAAAAACAATTTTTTCTGTGTTTTTCTTTGATAGGAAGAAGAATGATGTTTGAGGTGTGATGCAGCCTTGGAAATGATGGCAAGGAGGTTTGAAGATTGCAGGAGGTTTTATAGGTTCTTCATGAAGCTTCCATGTCCCTCGAACTGGCTTTTATATCCATTTCTAGCTCTCTGTAATTCCTACAACAGCCTCCTGTAGAAAACATAGAGCCTCCTGTATAAAACACATTTTTTGAAAAAGAAGCAGAGTGAGGTGAAATAAATGCCAAAAACAATGGATAAAAGTGTGGAGAAGGTAGGAGTGGTGCTAGTGTGGACGTCAGGGTTCCCTTCGCACCTTCTTCTGCTTCCTGTAGTCCTCCTGCAAACCTCCAATGCAAATGAAAATTCATTTTTCTTTTTCACATTTTCTTTTTTTTTTAAAACAACTAGGCCACCTCAGGGAGGTTTTCACCCTAATTGCCTGCCCTAGGTGCCTCCAAGGGAGATTTTCACCCAGGGATCTCATTATTTTTTCTCTTTTTTTTTATATCACTAGGCCGCCTCAGAAGAGTTTTTCAACCCAATGATGGGACTCAAGCGCCTCATGCAGGTTTTCACTTGAGTCCTTATTTTTATTTCTCTTTTTCTTTTTCTTTAGTGAGTCGGTGAAGTGGGGGCTAAGAAATGCTCCACTACCATCACTGTCTTATTCAAATATTCAATGAACTCTCGCTTGGACAGGGATTTCTTGTAGACTTTCAACCGATATCCATTGATAACAATGGGGTTAGCTTCATCATGAATGGTTCTGATCAGAACTGAGCCATTTTCTGTTCGCATTATGGCCCAGGTTTGGAGCTATGGCACAGGTGTTGTCCTTGATGGCAACCCTCTCTGGTAACAGATCTCAGATCAGGCACTCAGACAGTAGAAAAAGTCATATACGCAGGTTCATCTAGACAAAGGCGCGTATACACGCGGGTTATACATTATAAAAGCGCGTATATGTTGGTAATCACTCTTTTGGTCCATGGCAGTTAGATCTTGGAACTTGAACCTATATTTTGGACCATGGCGTCTCGTCAATTGTGCCGATCCATAGTTTTTGGGTTCATGGTATTGGGGAAGGCCTAGGACTATAAAAGAGGAAGGAGATCTTGTGGCAAATCACCATCTGGATTATTTTTGAAAGATCTGAAAAGTGTTAGAGCTGGTATATTGGATGGTGATGCAGATCTGGATCTGAAGGAAGAAGGGACTTTAGCACAAAAGGAAGGACAAGGTCTTTTCATGGGTCATGATTTTTAAGCTTAATGATAATATCTCTGTATGATTTTGATCTGCTTGATGTGGCGCTCATCTGATCTATAAATCTGATTATCTGGGTTATTTAGTGATTGAATATCTGGAAGAGTGTATTGTCGTTTATAGATCTGTACGCAGGTTCAGTGAATCGAAGACGCGTATACACGCTGGTTAGGTGAAGTAAAGGAGCGTATACGCAGTTTGTCCCATAGGCAGAGGCGTATGCACGCAAGTTTCAGACTGTTAAAGTTGCGTATATGCTTTAAGTTGTGATCTGGCTGTTTCTGCTTATTGCTACTGGGTTTTGGGTTCTGTTTCTGCTATATGGTTTCTGGTACAGTTTTCTGTGTACAGCTATCAGAGGAGTATCTACTTGTTTCAGATCTAGTTGGTGGAAAGGAGATTGATTGATTCTTGATGATTGTTTGATGTTCATGGATCCAGTTTGAAAATTGATGAAAAGTGGTCCCTGAAGAAAGAGAAGGTTGTAGCCTTCTGTAGGCCAGCATCTACATACTAGTATCTTGGCTAGTACAAAAGCTAAAGGGGGTTGTTGCTCCCTTCCAGGAGAAAACTGGAGAACGAGAGAGAGAGTAGTAGCTCTCTGCAGGTTGCAGCCTGCGTACTGGTAAAAAGACTGCACCAGTACATTGTAAAAGAAGTTTTCTAATTTAAAAGGAAGATAGAG
>APFE030251729.1:0-18021 GCA_000404065.3 Pinus taeda
AAAATCACCTATAAAAATCATGTCATCAACATATAAGAAAACAATCAAAATATGTCCATGCTCATTTACCTTTGTGTAAAAGGTAGGCTCAATGTTGCTTCTACAAAATCCATTCTGGATCATGTAACTGTCAATTCTGCTATACCAAGCTCTAGGCGCTTGCTTCAGTCCATAGAGCGCTTTCTTCAACCTATAAACTTTGTCTTCATTACTTTCAACTTCATATCCTAGAGGCTGTTGCACATAAATTTCTTCTTCTAGAATCCCATTCAAGAAGGCTGATTTCACATCCATTTGATATACTTTCTACTTGTTCTGAGCTGTTGTGGCTAGAACTACTCCCACAGTATCCAATCTGGCTACCAGAGCAAACGTTTCTCCAAATTTTATTCTCGGTTGTTGCAAGAATCATTTTGCTATAAGTCTTGATTTAAATCTGTAAATTTCACCTTTCTCATTCAACTTTGTCTTGCACACCCACTTCACACCAATGAGATTTTTGTCCCTTGGCAAATCAACCAAATCCCATGTTTCATTCTTTTCAATAGCTTCGATTTCTGCATCCATGGCTTGCACCCAATTTTCATCTTTGATTGCTTCTTCAAACGAAGAAGGTTGGAATGAAAACAATGCAAAATTTGAACATCCAAATCATCATAAATATCTTTCAACCTTCTCATCTTTCTCTTACCATTGCTTGGTTCATCACTTGATTGATTGTTAGGAGAATATTCATCTATTGATCTGCTTGAAGATCCATACTGCTCTAAAAATCTTGGAGTCCTTTTTGGTGTGTTTATGTTTGGTGTCTTCACCTGTGATTCTTGTTGCTCCTTTTCTGCTACATCATCTTCTTCCATTAGTGACACTTATGCATCAGTTGTTTTGTCTACAGTTCCATTCCATGACTCTTGTTCCTTGAACGCAACATCTCTACTAATTATGGTCTTCTTTGTGACAGGGTTATACAATTTGTAAGCTTTTGATTGCTCACTATAGATAATGAATATGCATTTTCACTTTTATCATCCAATTTTCCTCTTCGTTCCTTCGGCACATGTGCATAAGCTACAAATCCAAATACTCTGAGATGAGATACGCTGCAATACATATCTGACCATGATTGTTCTGGTACTCTGTTCATCACACTCTTTGTAGGAGATCTATTGATCACAGAAATAGCACATGCAACTGCTTTTTCCCAATACTCATTAGACAATTTTCTGCCTTGTTCATAATTGTCCTGTTCTTTCTCTCTTCTACACCATTCTGCTACGGTGTGTACCTGGTTGTAAATTGTCTTTTGATCCCATGTTGTTTGCAGTAACCATGGAATGCCTTTGAATCATATTCTCCACCATGATCTGACCTCAATACCTTGATTTGTCGATCACTTTGGTTCTCTACTAAGGCTTTGAATTATTTGAACTTTTCAAAAGTTTCAGACTTCTGCTTCAAAAAGTAAACCAAAGCTTTCTGTTGTAATCATCAATGAAAGTGAGGAAGTAGAAACTTCCAGCAATCGACCATGTCCTCATAGGTCCACACAAGTCTGTATGCACTAGCTCAAGAGGTTACTTTGCTCTTATGCAACTCCCTTTAGAAAAATTTCATGGTGTTGTTTTCCCAAAATGCAACACTCACAAGTACTAGCAGGCTCTTTGATGGGAGGCAATCCTCTAACCATCTGTTTCTGCTGCAACAATTTTAAACCAGAAAAGTGCAAGTGTCCAAATCGAAAGTGCCATAACCAATAATCTTCAGAAAATGCAACTATAAAAGAACTCACCTAACCACTGTAATTCAAAATTAGAGGAAAGAGTCTGTTCCTCGTCATCTTCACCTTTGCTATCAGCTGCGTGCTTGGGGGTTTGTCATATATAACAACTTCTTGACCTTGAAAGATAACTCTATATCCTTTCTGTGTCAATTGACCAACACTTAACAAACTATGTTTGATACTAGGAACATAATATACCTCTGAGATTGTCTTTGGCTCCCCCTACTTGGTCAGAATGTTGACCACTCCTTTGCCATCTACATCCACAGTCTTGTTAGTCCCCAACTTTAACTTTGTTTTCACAGATTGATCGAAATTTGCAACCAAATCCTTGTTGCCTGTCACGTTGTTAGTTTAAGGACTGTCTAACAACCGCACAGTAGCAGAAGGTTCATGCATGGTATGGCAAGCTAGGAACATGGAGTTGGTACTCTCTGTAGTGACATTAGCTCTTTGGTTCCCTTGATCAGCTATTTTCTTCCTATAATCAAGAGCATAATGACCAAATTTATTGTAGTAATAACATCTCACCTTTGATTTGTCAACTCTTTGATTATTGTTGAAGCTTTTGTAGTTGCTTCCACTTGCATGTTCATGCTCTTCTCGGTCATCTCTCTGACCACCATATCTTCCGCTTCGTCCTCTTCCTCTCGTCCTACTTCTGCCGCAACCTCTATCTCTTGAAATAGAAACCTGACTTTTGAAAGTGATCTCTAAAGTGGAATCCTTATTTCTGTCTATCCTTGCCTCATGCGATAGAAGTGATCCCATCAGCTCATCAATTGTCAATAATGCCAAATCCTTGGCTTCTTCTATGGTTGCTACCACAACATCAAATTTGGTAGACAAAGATCAGAGGACCTTCTCAACCACTCTTTGATATTTTATATCTTCACCCTAAATCTTTAACTGATTTACAACAGTTATGGCCTGATTCATGAAAAAATTGATGTCCTCTGTCTCCTTCATCTGCACACTTTCAAAATCTCTCCTAGTATTCCGCAACTTAACAATATTGACTTTGGCCATACCTTTATAGTTTGTCGCCAAAGTATCCCATGCTACTTTTGCTGAAGATGTGGTCATAATCTTATGGAACACTGCTAGGTCCACTCCCTGTTGAATAAGCTGCATTGCATATGCATTCTTCTTCTTGTCTTTCTTCCATTGTTCTCTCTCTGCATTACTGAGAGCTTGTTCTTCTTCTTCGTTCATAGGTTCTGAAAACCCAAACTTGACATAATCCCAAACATCATGTGCCTACAATGTGGTCACCATCTTGATGGCCCACACGTCATAATCTTTTCCTGTAAATGGTGGGAACTAGGGCTAGAAATTTGAAAAAGCCATTTTTCTCCAAAAAATAATTCTCTTCAAAAGAAAACTTTAAAACACTTCTCCTCTAATAAGATTTGCAAATATTTTTTTTTTTTAATTACCCCTTTTAAAAACTTTAAGTTTTCTATTTCAAAAAAAAGCTTAATTTTTTTTTTTTTCAAAAAACTTAAAACAACTTTTCGCTACACCTTTTAAAAACAATCCTTTTATAGATCTTCATAAACCAATTAATAAAAGCCCTTTATCCATGCAATAAATCTGAAACTTAGTTTTCACATATACCCTACTCTTTACTTACTCTTTACTTTTCGAAAAGAGCAGGCTTATTTTGTTGTGTTGACTTTTCTTGGACTCCGTCACAACTGTCAAGGCCTTATCAATTCTCAGAGGACTGATTATAGCTGTGGGCGGCGAGGCAGAATTTTTTTCCCGTGACTTCTCATCACACACTTTGGCGCTGCAAGCTATGGTTGTAGGTTGTCTACCTCTTTGGCTTTGTTGTGGTTTTGTAAGGTGACTCAAAGACCACAACTCTATTGCTCACGACGGTGGCTATGATGCCAAAAAACTTTTGATACTCTTCACATACTGGGACTCTGCAGACTGTGGCTATAGTGGGTGCTCTTTCTTGATCATAGTTTGCAATTTAATTTGTTAAACCTCGCTCCGATACCAATTTGTTGGAAAGGCAGAGGATGCAAAACAAAATTCACACATAAAACATGAGTGGCTGCTCTTTTATTGATCACACAAAATATGATGATTACAATTAACCCGGTGAAGGGTATTTAAACCTTTTCCAATTATCTAACTACCTAAAATATCTTGACATGCAACTACGTGCAATCACACACTCAAAGTTGTCTATCACTTAACTCGACTTGACTCAACACTCAAACACTCATTCATGCAATCACTTAGTTAACTGACTCTCTATTTTTACCTAACTCCTCATGCAAGAGTAATTATCTTATTTTAACACCTCCTTCATTTCATAAATCTTGCAAGTGAATTATCTTGAAGGCCATCAACATATACATCCACCATTTCCCATATGCCCTTAGCATGTTGTTTACAGAATCAAAGAAAGTAAACTTCTCAAGCAGGAACCAATGATGAAAGCACTTGCAATTCTGCATACATTAGTTGCAATGCACTGTTCCTTTACCTACCCATTCCGCTCGATATTACATCGACTGTGGCTATCATGGATATCATGTACGGGAACATTTCCTTCCAGTGATCCACATCCATGAGTGTTTCAATAAGATTCAAGCTGTTTTTGATCACCATGCCAGTTTCTCTGGTAGCCTTAGTGGCAAGGCCTATACGTTTTAGCGTAATGATGGAAGGGAATTGGCACATGCATTTTTCATAGTTGAGAGTTTCTTTACCAGCATCCAAGTTCATAATCCAAATGGTTTTATCTGCTTGAGCCACCTTGAACAACTCTTCCATGGATGCCAAAGAAAGCTCAACCAACAGCGACCTCTCAATACCTATTATGTTTCATGTTCGAGCACCAACAGGTCCATGCATCAAGTCTGTACTAGCTAAGGGCAACGAAGTGGGCATGCTACCAAATCCAAGGTCTAGGGATGATTTGGGCATGAATGTAACATATGGCATTAAAGGAATGGGTCTACCAAATATCTTCCCTTCTAGTGCACACAGTCGATCCAACTCTCTTTTAAGTGGGCATTCTCAATGTGAAGTTGCTACTCTTAAAAGGACATCACACCAAGAACAACAGGATGTGGGCACTCCTTGAAAAGCGCTTCCAATTCTTGAATATGCTAAAGAGTGTGTCTGTGATATCATTTCTTGCGAGGGGGATTTTCTGCTGCATCTTGGTCATCTCCAGATCCACCATCCATATCATCACTGTCGGATCTACTCTCATACTCCTCGTCTTTGCTTTTTCCTTGCTCACACTCACCAACACTTGCTCCAACCTTGCCTTGCCCTTCGATTCCACTCATTAAGGCTAGTGAGAGGACCAGAGAAGTGTAAATATTTTTAATTGGTCTACAAAAAGGCATGACACCAAGAGAAACCAAATGATATTGAGCTATTGCACCAAAAACCATGTTGTGATCAGAAGTAGATATCAGCTTTCCAATAGAACCTTTTTCTAGAAAGCCCTCAAAAATCATTATTCCTAAAGTCCATTTTCCAACGAAGTCCATTTTCTTAGCCACACACTATCCACCTCACAGTTGGCCCACCATCATTACAGGGTATCTCTATCATCGGCTCTTCGTTCATTATGGTTATGGGTCAACCACGCAAAACCATTTTCCAACGAATTCCATTTTCTCAGCCACACACTTTCCACCTCACAGTTCGCCCACCAACATTACAAGGTATCTCTATCCTCGGCTCTGCATTCATCATGGTTATGGGTCAACCATGCAAAACCCTTTCCAGTGAAATCCATTTTCTTATCCACACACTGTGAATCTCATAGCTGGCTCACATGCATTACAAGGTGTCTCTATCATTAAATCTTTGTGCATCATGGTTATGGGTCATCCAAATATCCTTGGTTATGGGTCAACCACCCAAAACCCTTGTCTTCGACAACACTTGGTCATCCAAAATTCAACTTTGACAAAAGCTTCTCCCGAGGGAACTTCATGCAATGGGGACCATTACTTCCTAAGGAGGGAGGAATGACCTGAATGTAAATCCGCCCATGGTATCCATGGTAATGATCCAAATGGAAATCTACCCATGGTATTTTCCCATACATGGTAATATAACTAAACAATGTTATAAATAACAAGCCTCTTTTTGTAAGAGGACAAATCATATAGCATGATGTAGTTGCAACAATCATTTGTTGATCTAATAAATGTTAGTTACTGAATTATTTTCTGGTTTGGGTTTACTTTCGTTCTTTTCCTGGTGTGAAAATTACTCAGATCTTGCCACCCCCCCCAAGATTCTGATCATTAGCTTACTCGACTGTTCATACCTTTTTAGAGTAGGGTTGTTGATCAATGTTAATGGAAGGTCCCAAACATGTGTATATTTATGCAATGAACTATGTGTATATAGAATGCAAACTATATTCTATGTTTATATTCTAATAAGTAATGAGTTGTGTATATATGGACTATCTAGACTTAAAGGTTTTCTGCACATTTTAGCCATGATGGGTGATCTGTCTGGTACAAAAAAACCAGTTAAGTTATTTGTGGAAGAGTGACCTGTGTTGTTGTGAGTATTTTTAATATCATGTGTTGAAGTAAGAATGGTGTGTGGATCTATCCATATTAAGATAGAGTTAAAGATAAAAAAATGAATCTCAACTCCATAGAGCTCTGTAAGGTGGGCTACTCACAACCTGTGATTGCATACGTGCTAAGAATCATGGAAAATACTAGAGGCTATGCTCATTTATTGGTTTCCCTGTCTTCATCTTTGGATATATTCATTATCTATAGAGATGGAACTGGTTTAATTGATATATATATATATAATATTATTAAATAATATAATATATATATAATATATATTATATATATTATATATAGATATATCCCTCAAGATGTAAGGAAATCCAACAAACCGAATCATTCATTCTTAATAGTGAACCCTAAGGATACCTATATCCTTTGATTCTTATTTCATTGTTGTCTAGCACCAAATCCCCATAAAGAACTATAAGTAAAGTGAGTAAAATTAATAATTCTTATTTAGAAGTAGAGGCTTACACTGTCCCATTAATATTTGGCCCATAATCATTGGCAATGAATGCTATGTTCACCTACATCCAAGTATTGGCAAAGTGTATTGTCCAAATACTTAAAACAATGCATCAATAAGAATTTGTGGTTTCTAAATGTGAAATTTCTAGCTTCCTATTTGTGTTGGACTAGCACTAGTAGCCATCTTGAGAAATATCTAGTTTAAGGATAGGAGAGGAAGATGTAATCTTTATCCAATAAGTCAATGTATAACAATGACTATTTCTAACTTCAATTTAGTGATTAATCATGTATTATTCTACATTTTCTACTAGGTTCTTTGTATTAGGCACAAGTTCCCTCACTTCGAGAATGCCATTCCGTAGAGCATTGCATTATAGGGAAGCATAGTGTGTGCTCACATCATATGTTCCCATCAGGCTACAACATTAGGAAAGGAATCATCACCATCACAAAAATTCCCATAATATATCAGTGTCAATTATGGACCACAGTCATTACCACTACATAGTTGGTAGTAGGTTCTAATGCACATGATGACTTTACTCACTACATCATAAATCCACAGATACATGGTGTCTATCCTTATTATTTCCAAGCTCCTTACCCAATTTACTTGTGCTTCTTGGGCCTTTGCATACATTTTTGTTTGTAAGTGTGCAATGCTCTAATTTAGAAGTTAGAGTACTTTTCTAGGACATCCTTAGGATTTTTTTACTCTAAGGACCATTCTAAGTCATTGTAAAATTTCCATCACTGATAAAACGATTTGAAACCAATGTTAAGGACTCATTCCTATATTAGGAGAATCTAACACAATGAAAACCCACTATAGAGAAATTGATTTTTTGTGTAGTCTTAGTCTACCTTTAGGGGATATAACCTTTATGTATTGCATTTGTGCCAAAACAGAGTCTCTCACTGTTAGGGAATGAATATTGAATCATTGCAAATCAACTTAGAGAGTTCTCATTTATATGGTTAGGGCCACTTATGGTCATCTCTACTTCAAAGGTTGCAATAGCTTGCTGGTCACACTACATTGAAAGCCCACAAACATGTGATGCCTATCTTTAGAATTTCCAAGTCTCCCTAATGAGAAGAAAATATGAATTTTTTAATGGTACTTTCTTCTCCCTAGTTGTCATTTTATTGTTACTCATGCAACCCTTTATGCCTCCCCAAAAACATACATACAAAAATCAAAGAGTCTGCATAAAAGGCATGTATTTACAACATTCGTATTCTTACCTAATGGAAGGATTGATGTGCCTAGAATGAGCCATTTACTTCTTACAACATAAAGGTTGCTAATCAATTTCCCCATTTGACATTTCAGTACTTAATTTCCACCAATGGGCCATTGATGGTTTATAAAATGCATCAACTCTTAGCAAACTATGATTTCTTACGCTTTGAACTAGTAATATAATGAGTTCAACCTGGATGCAAGGGAATGATGGATGTATGCTAAATACAATACATTAATATGGCTATGATCAGAAAATGGTTTCTTCCTTGTTTCCTAGGATGGTAATAGACAATGAAAATCAAAAGAACCCTTTTTCTCATCCTCTATTTGAAAAAAATTCAACGCCCTACTTTGGCACATCCAAATCCTTACAGTATTACATGGTTCAAAGAAGCAAGACACTCTACCTTTGTGTGACACAATTTTTTTTTTACTTTTGTTGTTCAGCCATCAATGGATTGTGTGGATTGTGACTCCACACCAACTGATTATTGTGACTTACTCCTTGGTAATCTTACAAGTATTCTAAGGACACATTTTGTTATGGTTTTCAAAAGATCAATAAGATATATAAAAAAATGACTTCTTTGGAACTTTCAAGAAGAACCATTGTTAATCAGATTAATTTGTATAAGACTATGGCGCTTTGTGGTTTGAAAAGTTAAAGAAGACAATGCCATCAATATTTTTATTGCTACGAAATCCCTCCTAGATCCATGTGTAGATTATTTTGAAGAATATAAAGGGCTTCTACCCATGTGGGCATTTCATCATTCTATTTTTTTCCATGATCTACCCAATTAACTTCCTTATAAGGCTATTGTTATTGGGAGTACAAAAACTGAAAAGAAAATTAAGCAGTTACTTGAAGAAGGTAATATTTTACCCAACTCTTCCTCTCATGGTTCTCCTATGTTTATTATACCCAAGAATGAATAGGGTGAATGGTGGTTGTTTATAGACTACATGGCACTAAATATGGTAACTTTGAATAACTATTTCTCTCTTTGCATGATCAAAATCTACTAGATCAAAGTTGGGGGACTTATTTCATTATGAAGATTGACTTGGCATTGGGCTATCTTTGGATTCATGTTGGACCTCAAGACACCTAGAAGACTACTTTCAAACCTAAGTTCATATTTTTAAGTGGTTGGTGATGTCTTTTGGCTTACCAACACTTATGCTACTTTCTAGAGCATTATCATTGATGTTTTTAGGACTCTTTTGGGTACTTTGTGGAAATATATCTAGTTGACATTTTGATTTAAAACAAAACTCGGGAAGCCCATATGCGACATGTATAGGTAATGTTGGATTTTGCTTTGTTAAAAGACGTTGTAAGCTAAGATGAAGGAATTCTTCTTTGACCAAACCTTGTAAAGTATGTAGGCTTCATCATAAATGAGAATGGAGTTCAAGCAAATCTTGGTAAAATTAAAGTGCTCAATAATTGGCCATGTCCTACTACATTTAAATAGTTGAAGAACTTCCTGGGTAGTAAAATTTTCTATAGGAAGTTAATGTACCATTTCTCTCCTATACCTTGCCCTCTACATCAACTTACTAATAAGAATAAATTCACATGGGAACCATGATATGAGACTATATTTTAGAAGTTTGATGCTCTATAGTGCCAATTATGGCTGTTCTCTACTTGCAAAAGTTTTTTTTATTTAGAGACATAAGATTCATAGTATACCATAGGTGCATATCGTATGCAGGGAAGGTATCTTATAGCTTATTGCTCATATAATTGTGTCACAACATTATTGACAAAGAGTTTTATACATTGATCAATATTTGACAAAGAGATTCGTGTGGATGACTGTCCATTTGTGTTTGTAGGAAATTTTGGGATGTTGACCAAAATATCCACCCTGTGTACATCTAGGACTTAGCCAAATAAAAATGGAAAAGGCATCTTATTAAGTAATTGTGTTTCTTCTTTATCCTAGTATTGACAAAGTAGGATCCCTTTCTTGTATTATCTTCATATTTGTATGATTATCCACTCACAATAGATGCCAAATGGTGTGCCTTGTTTGGATGTTAGATTATGGAGATTACTATGACAATAGTAATTTTAGGTCAAAAAGATGCACAATTACCAAGGCAACTAGCTTACTTAAGGTTGAAAAAATTATGTGAAGCTGATATAAACCCTAACCTAACCCTAAAACATAAAGTAAGAATTGAATTTTGGTTTTAGGGAGAAATCTAATTCCTACTATATGTTTTGGGCATATGAGTTCAACCAAAGACCCCTTGCGAGGATGTAAGCAACTCTAGGTTTGTTTATAGACAATGACAATCAAAAGAACCTTTTTTCTCATCCTCTATTTAAAAAAAATTCAACACCCTACTTTGGCACATCCAAATCCTTATGGTATTGCATGGTTCAAGTAAGTAAGACACTCTACCTTTGTGTGACTCAAATGTTATGTTACTTTTGTTGTCGAGCCATCAATAAATTGTGTGGATTGTGACCCCTCACCAACTGAGTATTATGACCTACTCCTTGGTAATCTTACTAGTATTCTAAGAACACATTTTATTATGGTTTATAAAAGCTAAATATGTTATATAAAAAAAGATGACATCATATTGAAATCGACTTCTTTGGTTAGTTCATATTCGTCTACTAAACTAGAACTTTCAGGAAGAACCATTTTTAATCAGGTTAATTTGTATAAGTCTATGGTGCTTTATGATTTGAAAAGTGAAAGTATACAATGTCATCAATCTTCCTAAAGCTACAAAATCCCTCCTATATCCACATGTAGATGTTTTTAAAGAATCTAAGGGGCTTTCACGTGTTGACCACTCAAGTGTTAAACACCCCATGAGTACAGTACATTTCAAAGTTTTCCATCATTTTCAGATTAGTCAGAATTTTCAGACTTCATCATTATCATGCAACTTCTAGTCGTCATGTTGTAATACAAAATTTGCATCCCTCCAAGGATGATGTAAAAAAATATCTTAGTATGATGAATATAAAGGTATGTAACACATCTAGGTAGCTTAATATTTTTTGCTAGAGAGTTTTCACTCTAGGGATTTTCTTTCCTTAGCTAGTTATGTGTATTTCTTAACACTAAATAATTGGTTAAGTTTTTCTCCCACACATCCCCAAAAGCTAGAGTGAGGTTTGATGTTAAAGTATTAAGTGAGTCCTAGTGTATAGATTCAATGTAAAATTCCATACTTCATCATGTCTAAATTTTTGTAAAATTTGGTTATGTCTAGAGGTCAATTTTTAATTGTCAAAATTTCCCTTTCAAATGGAATTTTAATGTAATATTTGATGTAAAGATGTAAAAAAGTAATCTCTATAGAAGTTGTAAGGGGCATGGGTACTTAAAATTATAACTCAACACCTCAAATTCCATCTAGACACAATTTGAGGGTGGAAAAATATGTTTAAACCCCTCTAGAGTCATACTTTTTATTTTCCAACAAAAAATGGAAAAATAATTAGCCGGAAATTGCTGAGAAAAAAAAAATGAGAGAAAAAAAATTCTCTGCATGTGAAAATAATTAAAAATGTCCCGACTTTCTGGAGAAAGGAATGAAGTAAAAATTTGTGGAATCTCCACAAATCAAGGAAGGAAAAGTTCCACAAGAAATTTGTTGCTCCAGAAAAGGAATTAATTTCCAAGAAAAATCGATTTTTTAATTTGATGGTCCAAGTCGGTTAAGTAGAATGAGAAATTTTCAAGGAAAAAATTTAGAAAAAATATTTTTTGGACTAAGACAAAAGTTTTGGTTAATCCAACACCATCATCTTCAAGGGAAATCAAACTCCATTCTCAAGATCGGTGTGGGCAATCAAGGGATGAGATTAATTGGCCATGGATCAAGCCTTCAATTAGTCATTTTCTTCTAGGACCAAGTCAAATTTGTACAATTCGTTGGACCTAGTCATTTTCACTTGGAGAGGTATCTAGATCTCTCACTTTTTCTATAAATTGAGCTCAAATCTTCCCATTATAACACAATCATAAACTGAGCTCTTGGCTACTAAAGCTTTGCTACAATCTTGTATTAGAAATTATTCTTTGGGGGTCATTTCATGGTGGTGTTCCTCTTATATCTTCTATAGTAAATTCTTTATGAACTTTGTTCTTAATTCTCTACTAGTTTTAAATTTAAATTATTTCTATTTCACTAGCCAGATTATGGATTTACTATTTGGACAGGTATCTTGCATTAGTCTTTGAGTTTAGAGAAGCATTTTTTAAATTAATTTATATAGTATGTATCTCTAGATATTTTGTTTCATTGTGTTATCTAACAATTTTATCTCAAGTGTGTAGAGATCATTCTATTATTCAGATCTTGGGCATTAGGGGACATCTTTGGTTGGACTAACCAACTTCAAGACATAGAAGTGAAGAGCCTACTTTGGTTGCTATCAAAGACTTATCCAACAAATATTGCAATGGTTTCTTGGCCATTTCTTGTGAAAAAAATATTTGTCTCATCTATTTGTCTCAACTATTGTGTTATTACTAAACAAATATGACTATTTAAAGCTTTTATTTTAATACCCAAGAGCAGAATTGTACTCACACTCTTTGGGTAAATTAATTTGTGATTTTTTACTAACCCTTATTGTGTATAAAGCTCATTTTTTTTGTACATACTTAATTCTTATGTTGCATATCTAAGATTCTCTCTAATGATCTACACAGATCTTTAAGGAGACTTGTGGATCTAAATATTTCAAAGCTATTTTAAAGGGGTCATTTTGGAGGCTAACGAATAAATTGAATTACCCTTTTGAAATACCTCCAAACCTCTATTCATTGATCACAACCCTCATAAAAATTTCTTGCAGATTTTCCTCTTAAATAATTGGACGACTAGGGTTTCTAGCTAAACAAATTATTTTTTGGGAGTCTTCTTCCTCTTCCTAGCATATCAATTTTTTTTGGGGAAATCGATTCAATTTGAGAGGTGGTTTTCCCTTCTTCTTTTTTCCCCCTGGAAAAATCGTAATTTTATTCAAAAAGAGAAAAATTACAAGTTGTAGATGCTAATGAGCATATGCAGTAATAATAGGTTCTAATTTCTTAGAATCCATAAAAAACTAATCTATTATTTCCTACCTTTCTTCTTTTGCACTTTTCGCCAACCACCAGTGTTGGGAGTGGAATTTACAATAGACATTTGATTCTCATTAGTATTAGTTAAATATTCTTTGTCAAAATCTGATCCCTCTGAGCCATGGATTCGTTTTTTGCCACTAACTTCTTTCCCTATTGTGTTCCTCTCATTATTTTGCGTAGGGTTGTTGGGACGATGTGTTAATGCAGAGTTTTGCTCGATGTTATCCTTATGTGGATTGATCTATATAGTCTGCATATTATTGTCTGCAGTGTTCTCTGTTGTCTCAACTTCTTCTATTGTTGCAACTTGAGGTTCTGTGCATTGCCAACCTTTTGGTTTTTGTGATTGTTTATTGTTTCTTCTGGTGCCTTTTCTATTTTGTGGGCAAGCATTGTGAAGGTGATCTGTTTGTTGACTTCCACGCCAATGAAATGTTGTATTTTCATAATCTAATGGTTGTGTCTATTATATATTGTTATGGATCATAATAATTCTATCAGGTAATCCCTAACTAAGATCTACTTCAACACAAATTTTGGCAAAGGTGAATATACCTCTTGAGACTCTATCCGCATCTATCTGGAGAAATTTGCCCAACAAATTCCCCAGTCTTTCTAATACTTTGTGATACCAGAAATGTAGTGGGAGGTTGTGTATCCTGACCCAAACAAGAATTTTAGAAACCACCATAGTGGTGGAATCAAAACCTGGGAACCAAGGGATCATGAAAATTCTTGTGTTGCCCCAGAACCATGGTCCCTCATTGAGGGCATATTCCTTATCCTTGATTGTTTCAAAATTGACAATAAAAAACCCCTTGGAACATAGATGAATATCACAATTCGTTGTCCATGTGGAGAAGATCCATTGGTGTAAATCATTTGATTTAGGCCAAAAACCCTTGAATCTACATATGACAGCTTTAGTATAGAATTCTGCATAAAGCTCATTTACCTCAGGCAGATAGACTCTCAAGGCTGGTATCTATGATTTTTACTCCACGGTGTAGGGTCCAGGTAGTTCTGGTGGTGGTACTGGGGTTGTTCTCTCTTCTTGAATTAATATTTGAATCAATTTTTAAATAGCTACAAGAAATTTGAGATTTAAAAATTTTGATGGGTTTACATCTTAAAGCTTATATCTCTTGGCCACAAGTACAAAATCCATCACCTGAGGCTTGGAAGTTTCAAATTGATTTCTTTTGTAAGTTGTCTTCGTATCTTGAGCCTATTTGACAATTAATTTTGTGGAAGCCACAAGAAATTCCATAATTTGAGCAAATACCCAATTTCAATTTGGTGGAATTATATATTTAACTCTATAATTTAATTTTGGAGTTTCTAATCCCTTGTGTATTTTCCTTGAGCTTTGATGTCAAATATTTTGAGTTGACTTTTCCTTGGGGAAAGTCGATTCTTTTTTTAGAAATTTTTCTTATTTCAAAATTTGTAAAATCATTTTAAATTTCTCTCATTTACACTTTGAGGAAGGGGTATTTAAATTCTATTTTGTAAGCCCTCCTTGAGGTTTAAAACCCTTTCTTTTATCTAAAGGGTTCTCTTTGTAATTTTAATAAAATCATATTTTTCTTAGAGAGAGCTTTGGGTCTCTCTCTCCCATGGTATCCCACCTCCTTATTTAAAAGGGAGGATTTCTTGTGGTGGTGACTATGTTCTTAGATTAGTTTTCATCTTGATCTTTAGATCTAATATCTAACTTCTTCTCTTGCTCTCTTGCTCTCATCAGATTAGTTTCATTTTCATGTTCATTGCATTTTAGTCTAATCTCTTGAATTGTTTCACTTGGCTATTGTAGACCTAAACTTCATTGCTAATTATTTGATCTAATTTCTACTTGATCGAACTTAAATTTCAGTGGTTCTTGTCTTTATCTCACTTGTGTTTTAGGTTAAATTAGTATATTTTTTAATTCACTAATTATCAATTTCATCTTCCATCACTTAAATAACTACTTCTGCTCTTAAATTCATATTTTCTCTTAAACGTTCTTAAATGCATATTATAAGGGAAGTGGCATTATATTCTAATCAATAATTTAGTTTCACATTAAGAGAATTTTCTATTAAGGCACTTGTTTTATTTCCATAATGATTTGTTTCATTGAGTAATATTTATTGCTTCATTGAATCATTGTTGTAAGCTAATTTGTTTGTGATTTTGTGCTTTAAGTGTTTATCATAATCCTATCATAAGAGGATTGGTATTTCTCTCTTTGAAGCAACTTGTTCTAATTGTATCTCATTGAAGCATTGCACTCCATTTGAATCTCATTTGCATATTAGATCTAGGTTTGCATATTTAAAATTTACCTCCAAGCATAAGCTTTGTTGACAGAAATTTTAGGACCAACTTCCCTAACTTTCATTCGATTTGATATATTTGAGTTTGGAGAAAAGGTTCAAACACGTGACCTTGTATTTATCTTGTGGACGAGCCCTTGTAGGAACAAAGGCATGTGGGTTCTCAAGGAGGTTAGGTGGACATCATTAATTATGGAATAAGCACCTCCTTGGCCTATCCATCTTTTAGTTTACATCAATCCTTACTAAATTTTGAGAAATTGAGGGGAAACTTTACCATAGATTAGGCATATAAATGAAAATAAACCAAGATAATTTGAATTGCACATAGTTTAATCTTGCATTCATTCATCTAACATTGCTTCATATTGCATTTTTTTATTTGTGAGCATCTCATTTTACTTATTTCATTATGTTACTTGCTCATTGTCCTTTGATATTGTTCTATCTTTTTTAGCATCTTGCAAGTTCTATCATGTTGCTCATATTCCAATATTGTGCTATCATCTTGTACTAACCTAGTCTTGCAACACTGCGTATCATGTAACTTGAAGTTTCAATTTCTTATTTTGCAAGTATTGTATCTCTATTTGGGCATCGTTTATAAGGCACTGGTCTCTTACATTTTATCTTATTGAATGCCACATTGACTTATTTGAAACTATATTTTGATATATGCATTGCTCAGTAATCACCATACTTGCTAATTGATCCTTAATTCAAGTTATATTGATGGTAATTTCCTTACCTTGTATCTCCTAGAATTTGTTGTCTTCAACAAGATTTCCTTTAATAATCATCCTTAGGGACCACCCCCCTTAGCTTGCTTAGGATAGAACTTAAACAAAGAGAGTTGGGAATAGATGAAAACCCCTTATCTGAGTGTTGTGCCTTACAAAATATGGCTTGGGGGGTTGAAATTTTTTCCTGCACTTAGGTGTACATCTTAGGTGACAACACTATCCATGTGGGCATTTCATCATTATATTTTATTCCATGATCTACACAACTAACTTCCTTTTAAGGCTATTTTTATTGGGAGTGCAAAAACTGAAAAGTAGATTGAGCAGTTACTTGAAGAATGTAAGATTTTCCCCAACTCTTCTCCTCATACAAATTATAGAGAATTATTAAAAAATTGGGAAACTAGAAGAAGCCTTGAATATCTTTGGCAGAATGATTGAAGTTGGCTTTAAACCAAATTTTATTGCTTATAATAAGTGGTTTGGGGTTTTATGCAAAAAGGATAAATTGGAGGAAGCTCAAAAGCTCGTCCAAGCTATGGTGGAAAGAGGTAAAAAGGTTGATGCTGTGACATATGATGTATTAATAGAGGGGTTTGGCAATGAACGGAGAGTTGAGGAGCCCAAAAATCATTTTTCTTGAGTTTTTGTGAAAGGGTTGTCTAACTGAGGATTCTCGAGAAAAGACTTGGAGGGAAACCATAAGAAACAAATGTTCCTATTATGAATTTTTGTTTGATTTTCGTTTTGTTCATAGGTTCCCTTGCATGTTTGTTAGATCTATGTATTTTTCATGCATTTTATAAGTTACGATCTTTCAACTTTCAAAGGCCATAGAGATCTATTTTATAAAATATAGTCCTTTGCTAAAATTAACATTTTGTATCTGTTTGTTAGAATTTTTTTGTGATCGCATAAGTTTTAATTGTGGCTATGGGTGTTCCAACAACAATTACAAACACTTGTGGAAAACTTGAATTACACAATGGGACCTCACTATATCAGATGTGTAAAACCAAATAGTGTCCTCAGAATAGGGGTTTTTAAGAATTTCAATGCCTTACAACAACTACATTATGGTGTAAGTAAATTTTGGCACTTTTTGCTTCAGCTTAAGCTCAAAGACATAGTATACATTAAAGGAAGATATATTTATGACCAACATCTTCTTGTCTATAAACTCTGCATTTTCATATTCTAGGGTGTCCTGGAGACAATTTGGATTAGTTGTGATGGATATAACACTAAACGAGCATTTGATGAATTCCTAAATTGTTTTGGCATTCTTTCCCTGGAAGTTTGGAGGGGTAGATTTTTGCATGCTATGTACTTCCAAGTTAACGAAGTTCCTTCTCATAAAGTTTGATGTTGTGTTTGAAAAATGATAAACATTTTAGGCTTCGCCCTTTGTTGTTATACCTTTTTAATTGGCTGCAACTATGATGAAAAAACTGTGTGACAAGGTTATCAAGTTTGTACAAGGTTTCCTAAGAGCTAGACAAATGGGTGAGTTAGATGCTTAAAGAATTGAAATATTGGGACAGGCAGCGAGACTCATCTAGCGCCAAGTTCACACGCATCTAGCTAAGAGAGAATTTTATTGCTTTCCCGGGATTCTATGTAAAAGAAAATTTAATCCATATGAAGATTTATGAATTAAATAAAAGTGGTAAGTTATGATATTTTTTATATTTCTATCTTAGCTTAAATTTCTATTAAACTAAGAGATTCTCTTCTTGCATACTACTAGGGAA
>APFE030251745.1:0-19056 GCA_000404065.3 Pinus taeda
CTATAAAACAACGAAGTAAGAAAAAGGTTAACTAAGCACATATGGTGCACCACACTTCATCAATTTACGATACCCGGATTGATAATTTATGTAGAGAAATTTAAGACGTTAAATTGACTAGACAGAGCCCGAAAAAGTATAAAACAATACTCGAGAGAACCGCTTGACCATTACAATCAAGGAGTACTTTTCGTAATTAGTGACCTTGACCCGAAAAAGTAGAAAAGCGATAGAAACCACATTGTTTCGTAACCAATAGCGAACCCGAAATGACAAAAGCTCAGTAATCTTTTCATGTTTATACGGTCGGAAAAGAGCTTAAAGCAGACTGCCTTTTTATTTCGTTTAACGAGTCAAAAAGGGAAAACTCAGCAATCTTTTCTTCTTTAAACGGTCAAAAAAGAGCTAAAAGGAGACCTCCATTTTTATTCTTTTTAATGTGTCAAAAAGGGAAAAAATACTCGGAAATCTTTTCATTTTTTAGGAGTCAGAAAAGAGCTTAAAGGTGACTCGTCCTAGAGGAATTAGTGGTATAAAGGGTAGCAACTAGTTCCGGCAATGGTGGAACTGCTCAAAACATGTAATGATCAATAGGTTGGCTAATCAAACCACTCATCGTTGTAGTTCCTTAGGAAGGAAAACAACCAAGTGAAAGCATATGATCGACCAAAGAGATGGTGGTGATGGAATGAAACAACCAAGGCTCATCTAGCAGAATTTAGCAGTTAAAAATGGCAATCACGAGATGTGAATCGTGTATGGCTTCATTTTTACACAAGCTTGAACCATGGAGAAATCTGCTTGGATTCGGTTTCATGTTTACACAAGCTTGAAATGAAAAAACTATGCTTGTTATGAGTTCGCATGCCCCCAAAATAAAAACGCAAATCGAGGTACATGCCCCCCAAGCTTCATTGCACTCAACGAGGTGGATGGAATGAAGGTTCACTTTCGAGATTTTGGAAAGACTCGACTTCGATTTTATGAGATCTTAATCAATGACTCGATTTGGAAAAGGGAGGTGTTTCATTTTTTAATGAGGTTGACACAGTAAAAGAACTATCCTCATAACCCTTGTTTCATTTTTTAACAAGGTTGAGTCAGGAACAAACTATCCTCGGGACACCCAATTTCATTTTTTAATGAGCTTGAGATAGGAACAAACTATCCTCGTTACTTCGTGGTTCATTGGCCATATGAGAACATGGCTCCCAAGAGGTCTTCGCGGAATGGAAGGGACGCACTCTGGGAGGAATACATGTCATAATGCACTAATGACAGATCGGGTTCCAATGCCCCCAGTACATGATGTACGAGATCATCTGCATGATCATCAGCAAAGGCGGAGATGGAACGGGTAGCCACATAGTTGACCCGTGGCAAGGATGGTACTGCTTGCGAGCATGAACTGATAGGGGACGATGGCGGCACAGGAGGCACTGGGTGACTAAAGAAAGACAATTGATCGATAGTCACCATTCTTCCATCTTGCGGAAAGCAAACCACATGGAAAAGTGAAGAAACGAGGGCCTCCATGGCATAAAAATAGTCACAGCCAAGGAGAATACTGAAATCTAAAGCACCTTGGACAACCATTACGTCTATATAGACGGTTTTTCCTCACAAAGTAACAGGGAACTTCGGAAGGATCCCTAAAGGTTAACAGATTCCTCCGTCGAACGCCAACAGATTCTGTGTGACTGGCACAAGCTGTGGGGAGCCCAAAGCTTACCAAGTAGTGGAAGACATAAGACTGACAGGCACACCCTCATCTAAGACAGTGCCAGGTACTGCCTTATCATAGGCATGTACTATAATCTGGAAAAGCACATAGGGTGGGAGGTGGAAAGCAGTCAAGTGACTCCAGTCAAAGGAAATGACCGAACTACTTGGTGGGAGTATCATATGATTTCCCCCATGCTCTACAAGAATCGAAGAAGGACTCTCGTGATCAGCAAGGATAGGAGGGTCATTCTTGGACTCACAAGAATCTGACGAGAGGAGAAGAACATGAGCATGACGCTCTTCCGAAACAAAGTGATCAACAGGCAGTTAACCCAAGTCAACACTCTCTCCGACCAATGGTTGGTCTGGAAAAGGCTTAGCATAGCCAGGTTTAGAAAGAGGAGGACGGACAAGAGAAGAATCTAAGTCAATCTCTTTGTCAATGAGGAGAGGGTCTGAAGAGAGCCTCTAATAACCAATGGGAAGTTGGGGTGAAGAAGTTGTAAGACTTTCCAAAACGACGGAAGCTTTATCCATGAGTGGACAAAGGTGAAGGGGATGGTTGCCTTCACATATCCTACAGGGGAATCGAATCTTCCCTTTCTTCTTACCATTGCCAATTGATAGGGTAGCATCACCATGAGCTTCAGAGGATGATGAGGGACGAGCCAGATCACGAGACCATACTTCTAGGATCCTAGGAATGCCAAGACAATCACGAAGAAGATGGTCACCCTTGCATAATTTACAAGGAAACTTAACCTTCCGCGGAGGAGTAGGAGGTGGTCCGACCTGAGATGTACTCGGAGCAGTAGATGAACAGGTGGTCTCACGTTTATCGGACTTCTTTTTCTTCTTCGTCTTCTTCTTCTTCTTCTTAGTCTCCTGGTTACTAGATGTGAAATTTTCACCAGGCAAAGGAGGAAAGGAGGAGGAAGAAACAGGGGAAGAAGGCACAGGCTCAGCCTTGGAATCAACATGTCGTGGTTCAGACAAAGGAAACGGTGGAATAGGAGTCATGACGCTCAAGACCACCGAGGTTGAGAAAAACCAAATGGACAAACCGATGGTTAACCCAAGCAAAGACAATGTTGCCATATACGGAGCACTGGCATTTCCAAAAGAAGGAAACAGACCAGGGTTCCCATCTGGGGGAAGACCTTGACCGGTGGAATCGGGGACTATGGAAATCGGGAACGAGCCTGAAAAACACTCTTATCACAACCAAGAAATCGAACTGTTACCAGGAATATTTTATGGGTAGTAAATTTTATGACACATGCACAAAACTTGACCTTTTCATGTTTCAAGAGTCGAGAAAAGGACGAAAAGGTGACTCTATCTCTTTCAAGGTTTAATGAGCCTAAAAGGACAAGTGCTCAGATAGACCTTTTCTTTTAGGGAGTCCAAAAATGAATGAAAGTGAATACTTTGGAGAACTAGGCAAAAGGTTTACCAAACAACCCGTAAAACTGCATATACACCTTGGCGATCATATGAAAACCAAGGACTTTCCGTACGGCAGTCAATCTTCCTAAATGTTGTGTTCGGTGCATTATGGTTCGCAAGGCGGCATACATGGCTTCTTAAGGATATAGGATGATAACCTAGTGGGGTCACACAACATATACTCGACGGTACATGGGAGCATAATTCCATACTAGACCGTTATTGAGTCACAGAAGGAGGAATCACCCAACCTTGAGTGAAAACAATAGTGACTAGGTTTAACGACGCTGGAGCATGTCTCTACACTAGACCTCTAAGTAATGAGCGTTATGTTCCAATGCATTGTTAGGTTTATCCAGTTCATTTCAAAGTTGATCTTGAATTATGTTTCAATTTTCAGGCCTTACCGTATGTATCCAAAAAAACCTAGGATGCAGCGAGAATGAATGAAATATCCTTTTACTTCAATGAACACCTACCTACAGAAGGGTAGACAGATCATTCCCAAACCAAGAAAACCAAGATAAATGAATGCAGTCACTCAATGCATACAGACATCAATTCCTACAGTGCATGGATACTACTAGTGAGAGATTTTATCATTCACTTTCCAATATGCAACCTTGAAATGTAAATTCACTTTTACTTTCGTATACTAGAATGAATACAGTCTTTTGATTTTGATGCTTTAAATGTAAAAGAAACAAACAAGCAAACGTGGAAAACACCGGTCGATCCAAACAATTGTGATCTATGTTCGGTAATGAAAAGAAATCGAATCAATACCAAAGACTGGTCCAATAATCGTCACTAAAAATCAACCAGAAATAAGAAATGGGGAAGGCTCAATCAAACCAACAAGAAAGTTGCAAATGAACCTTAGGCAAACCAGCAACCAAGCCAATTGATTCAAGAACTTGAAAGAATGAACTAGGTCACACAGGCAAAAATGCAAGATTCATTCAAAAAAGTCAAAGAAAGAGTGCCTTAACCATAAACCGTGAAAAAATAAGCTACTAAGCAAGAGAAAAAGCAAGGGATCAACAGGATTGGCGAACTCAGGAGGCAGAATTGAGAAAATCAATCCTACAGGAATCGTCGCGAGGACAGCACAAGAAACTAGCGTTGATTAGCAACTAGTTGTAGCAACAGAGCGACGTCGTCGCGGAAGTACACGTTTTTCCCGTGACGTACCGATTGCAGGAGTCGTCACGACTATGAGACATTATTCAGCGGCGCACAGGACTTTACAAAAGAGTGAGTGAGACATCGGCGTGACTGTTAAACTATTTTCCGCGATGATGTTGAAAACAATGACAAACAAACAAAAACCAGTCAATCTGACAGACAATAGAGACGTTCCCTAGATTGATCTAGGTAACCCAAAAGACTGATAGTTAATCCCCAAAACTCAAGAGAGACCAAATCAAAATCAAGACAAGAGCAAACAAGAGAAGAACATAGGACAGACATCCCCAGCGGAGTCACCAACTTTTGATGCAAGAAAGTGTTCCCTCTGTGGACAGAGGCAACCCCTCTAGCCCTAGAGTGGGTCTAGTCACAGCAAGGACAGATCAACAATAAATTTCCTTAAACAGTCATAGTTTGAGGCCTACCTCAACCGATGGTCGATGGAGTTCCATTGCGCTATCAAGTAAATTACATACAAGACATAGGAAAACATCATTGATTGTATTAATAATGAAATAAGAGCAAGCTTACAACCAAATTCTTGACGTCGCAAGCCTTCTCAAAGGATCCAACCAGCATGTCTTCAAGCATTCACTTTTTGAAGATGGATCTACCAACATACAAAATCTCTCTCTCACTCATAAGCTCTTACACAAAGTTAAATGGCACTTCACAACCTTCCACAAGCTATCAACAATCCCACACTTGTCACACCCACACCAGCTATCTATCAAACTCAAAAGCACTAACAACACTGCTCAAACCAAGAAGTTACCAACTAGTTGATCATATCAAAGGTGATTATTTAAATAGGAGAAGGAGTCTCCATGAAAGGTGGAAGAGAGAGCTTATCCCCAAGGAAGGTAGCAAAAATGACAGAACTGCCATACCAAAGGAGGAAGGGTGACGCAAACTATGTCAACAACCAGGTCTGAAGACATCCAGAAGGCCGACTGTTGGAACGAATTCGCCCAATCTAGATCATCACAAGTTTATAACTAACCTTTAGCACTGACATCGCTAGTAGGCAATGTAGCTAGTTAGACCATCGCTAAAGATAGAAAATAGTCTCGCACCGGAGCATGAAATCATACCATCGTGGGAGACAGATGTACTTTTGTGCTGGAAGTGTGGCTAGACTATTTACAACCACTGTTCATCGCGTATATTAAGTCCATTCTCACGATGAGGCAGAAAACTTAGGAAAAGTGGGTCACTTGGAAACACAAAAGAGCATTCGTTCAGTATGAGCATGTTCCACTTGGACACATGACACAGTAGATGGACTGGGGTGAAGGCAGTGACAAATTACTTTGTTGTAATCCTCTCTTCTACTACTTCTATTAATAAATCTATTTGAGTTTTCCTCCATATTCTTGTATATCTCTGAATTTTGTGTTGGTATATGCATTTGTATGGTTAATATATCTCTGATCCTATATTGTTTATGATTATAGATCTCTATGTTTTGATGGTATTATGCTGCTTTGACTCTATAGGTGTTCTTTGAAGTGGGACAAGTGAGGAAGGAGTGGCAAAGATCTGTCAAAGGGGAGAGGAAACAAGAAAGGAGCCAAGCGAAAGACTGAGGTTGGTACTGTCTGCTTCTCTCTCATCTATTTCTCATAAAGGAAAACCCAATTGACTTTAGTTTGTTTGTTTCTAAGATAGCTACCCGTCTTAGTGGGACTAGCAGCTCTGAATGGACACTAGTTTTCCCAATAACAAAATGGTGACTCCGTTGGGGAGCGAATAACTTGTTTGCTTGTTTCTAGTTTGTTTACTTTATAAACTATAGATGGAGCCTGAAGTTAAGCCAGCTAGCCTTCGAACTGCATTTGCTATGCAACTGCAAAGTAGATAAACATTGCTTCAGTCAATCTCCAGGTTATTTTATGAATTAAACATCTGACTTGCAAACATCCTAAGTGCCCTGGTGGTGGCTCAAGTAACCTCATTAGATCAGCCCATATGCTTTGTATTTACTGACTATCATTAGCTCGGCCTAAATCCCTAAACTAAGCTGCAAACTATGAGAAAAAACCAAGCCCAGTCTCCTCCCTAGACCATCGCACTATCTCCCTTTGACAGTCTGGATGCATCGCACCTCCCGTGTGTTATAGGTGAGATGCATCCCTATTTCCCTGTGTTAGAGGTGTGATGATCAGATAAGACTGTTTCTGCCTCCAGATTTTGGTTTTTTCTTCATTGTCTTTAGCTTTATTCAGGAGTTTTGTTGTCTGTGATCAGTATACCACTATTGAAACTCCCTTTCTTTGCATTATTCAGCCTCCATCGTATAAATAATTGTGAATGTTTTTATGTATTTTTTACCATTTACAGTTCTCCTTGGCAAACATTAGCTTAATCGAACTGTCGTCCTTTGATTTGAAAGTGTCGCAAGTGTCGTTTTCAGTCAAAGAAAAGAGTCTTCCTCTTGTTGATAGTCGATTACACTTTTGCTCTTGTATTTGATTTGAATTAATACTATTTCAATTGTTGAAAGAAATTTTTGAATTCAAAATCGTAAAGTGTCATCTTAGTCTTCCTTTCGTTTTTTTGAAAAGAAAATTGTTAGTATTGTCGCTTTGAAACAAAGATAGTTTAGATCTGTACTTAGCATTTTTTTGTCATTCACACATTAATAAAGTGGAAAAAAAATACATGCATGTGCATTTGCATTTAGACTACTTGTGGAGATTGATTTAGGACAGTGCATCTTAGTGTGTGCTCTCTGCTCTATGTTGAAAGAATTTCGCTTCTCTTTCCTTAGTAGCTAGGATTTTCATTATAAAAAGAGAAATAAACGATTGTTTATCATCTTAGATTGCATATTTAGGACTTGTATATCTACATCACGCGGTGAACCTTAAAGACAAACTTCTTAAGAAATATCAACTGTAAAATAAATTTCAATGAACATAAAAACGCTTTGGAACGTAAAGCACAACATTTAGAATTCTAGGCGAGAGACGTATTCCGGCGTCGTAAAGCCTGGTAACTATCGCTTTCATCATAGGTTGGGTGATTCCTCCTCTTTGAGACGACAAGTGCCAGTATGGACTTGTGCTCCCACGTACCGTTGACTATATATTGGGAGACCACAATAGGCTATATCCTTTATCCTTAGGAAGCTGTGTCTGCTGCCCTATCGATCGCAATGCACTGAACACAACATTCGGGAAGATTGATTGTCGTATCATAAAAAGTATTATGCAGTTTTGCGATTGGTTTGGTAATCCCTCTGTCTAGATTTCCAGAGTAGTCACTTTCATTCCTTTTCGGACTCCTTAAAATAAAAGGTCCATCGGAGCACTTGTCACTTGAGGCTCATTAAAAATCGAAGGTGGTTAGAGTAATCTTTAGCTTTTTCTCGACTCCTGAAATTTGAAAAAGCAAGTTGTGTCAAAGTGTCATAAAATTCATTTAATTCGGAATAACATTTTCCCCTTTTTTTATTCTGAGTTGATCAAGTAATCCACAATCGTGGAAGAAAGTCAATCAAAACCCCGTCGTTAGTAGAGACTAATGAGTCAATCGTCTTTGACTCCGGAAATGAAACCATTCCGGGCCAAGCGAACTTGTTTAACTGGGTCGAAGTCTCTTGGTTTGTTTGAAACTTGTGTTTCAACATCCTCAGAGACTTCAATTACTCTAACTATTTTTGGTATCCCTGCCTCTACAGAAGAATTTCTGTAGTTACAAGAGGACATTAGAACTGATCCTAGTGTAATGGTAAACACTTCTATTCCTAAACCAGCTCCATCTAGGGTTGATTCGGAAGGTGTTACCCCTCCAACATTTGTCGTTGCGGAGTCTATACCTTCTTCAGCACCAAAAATATTTTACGGGCCTGATGGTCTACCTCTTCCACTTGGACTGATTGTTATAGAAGAGATTACGGAGGATCTTCCATCCAATACTCCATTGCATTTTGGAACTGGGATCCACCTATATCCTTCTACTTCAGAAGTTAGTCTCCCTTCATTGCAAGTTCATGTAGAATCGCCAGGAAATATTTTGGATAGACTCGATATGTCTGAACAACCATCGACATCTAGGAATATGTCATCCAACACAGCAATAGCAGAACCTCCTGCCGCCACTCCAACAATGTTCGTTGGTATTCCATCCATCCCAACTAGCTCTCAACCGCTAAATGAAATCCACCCAGGGACTGTTTCGACAGTATGGTCTATTCTCGTTTGTTCGTCCAAAATAATATATGGAATTTCTTATGTTGAGTCTCAGCAAATTGATCCTTCGCAACAGTATCAATTTGGGCAATCCGGTATACAGAGGCCGATATTTCCTTTGAACACTGGATTGTCACCATATGGGGGGCAGTATGCCCTTTCATTTTTCCCTCCGGGAGAACAACCATATGAGAGTTCACAACAGAATTCAAGTCAAGCTGGAATCACATCCAGTGGTTGGGTGCCACTACTGCCTCAACAGCCAAGAGTTGTATATTCAATGCAACCAAATCTACCTATGTTGAATATCCCCACTACGCTGGCTATTGTGACGGTGTCACAAGTACAAGCGTTGCCAGTTGTATGTCAACCTCAAGTCTCTCAGGTCGTAATATAATAGCCTCTTGTCTCCACAACACTACCACAATCGCCGATTAGTGGCTCCTTAACTGGAGCGACTCAAGTTCAAATGGGTACTATCACCCCTCATCTTGGTCAAACATCCAGTATTGGACAACAGCAAATGGGTTCACAACCATGGCTGGTGCAATATCAACAACCGTAATTCCAAAAAGCTCACAAGGACCTGAGCAACAAAGCTTTGTGGGTAATGGGTAGCTGTATATCCAAAATGGTCACCATCAATCATATCATAATGGTTATGCCCATCAACCTTATCAAAGTTATCAGCAACAAATCCATTATGTTGGTATGCAAAGACCCACTGCTCAGGCAATCCCGTCTTATCCTGGGTATGCTCCGCAAAACGTAAATCAATAGTTACCTTTCGTAGGGACTTTAGAATTACCATATCTGAATCGGCTAACAAATGATCCAATTTCTTATGCCCCTTGGTGGCCGGCGATTCCTCATAAACTTCCGTTGGATATTCCTAAATTCAATGGAAATTCGGGTGAAGATCCGTCGAATCATGTGATGACCTTTCATCTATGGTGTTCGTCCAACACTCTCAATGATGATTCGATTAGGCTTCACCTTTTTCAATGAACGTTAACTGGTCCGGCAGAAAAATGGTACATCAAATTGCCTAGAGCTTCATTTGATAGCTTCAGTTCCCTTGCCACCACCTTTTTAACCAATTTTCAGTTACCGATAAGGTATGAAATAGGAACGGAGCTTCTTACCAATTTTAGGCAGATGACAACCACTCACATATCTCATCATATTCATGAGTGGCGGCATCGTCGTCGAATGGTGAAAATATATGTTCCTGATAAGTTGGTAGCTGAATGGTTTATTAAGTCATTGTTACCTTCTATTACAGAAGATGTGGCTAAAAGGAGGGCTGTCACTGAAGAGCAAGTCATCGCTCATGCACTATATCTAGACTTGATCTATACTCAGTCTAGCACGCTTTATGACAAAATCCTTAATGCTCCTAGACCAGAGTTTTCCATTCCTCCTCCTCCTAAATCAAACAAATACTCTCATGCTGGCGATGGTGTGATAGGTACAACAAGCATGAAAATCGCAAAGGCTACATATAAGAAAGCCCACACAGTTTCTGGTCAAAATGCAAATGAAAAACTTCTTTTCTCGGAGGTTAATGTTGTGTCGACCGTCAAAGGCAAAGAACCAAAGCAACCAGGGGGTAAGAAGAAAGGGAAAAGCAAAAATAAGAAACAGGATGATTCGTCTCCTGAAAAATCTTCTACAAACCCTTCTAGGCAAAAGAAACCTCTTGGGTCGTGTCTCATATGCGATGAAGACCAATGGACGAAAGAATGTCCGCATAAAGTTGAGATTAAGAAATTCTTTAAGAGTTCAAAAACCTCAGCAGTATTGACAGACCCGTTTCCAAACCCAGAAACTAATCTGGTTGCTAGCGACAATGCTTCCCCATCCCAAGTGCTAATGTTGTCCATTTCAAAACAACAAAATGATGCTTTGATATCGACAAGGAATAAAGATTACGGGAATCCACAAATGTCGAACAACAAGGCTACAAATCAACCTAGTAGTTCAACAACAACTTCAACCGAAGTTGTGCCACCCATCATTCCTAAACTAATGATAAAGCCACCAAAGGGAGTAGTACACAAATCAACATTTAATCCTCGTGCCAAAGTAGCACAGAATTATAATATAGTAGAGGACCTGGCCCAATCGCCATCTGCTATGTCGACACTTGAAGTACTGTAAAATTTCCCCTCCCAAAAGCAAGTTCTATTATCAGCAATAGGTGGGATTAACCCAACAGATTCCAATCTTGTGGCCTTTAATCATAAAGGATATGAACCTTAATTACCAACTCAACTCACTTTCCTCATTCAAGTGAAAGCCCTCAACAAAACTATTCATCGAACAATTATTGATGAGGGGGCATCTACATGTATTATGTCAACGAGTTGCTGGAAAACTTTAGGCTCACCACCCTTGTCACGATCGTCAACGACGTTAAAAGCATTCGATGGATGGACATACACCCCATATGGGATTTTAAGTAACTTGCAAGTTGAACTGGGGGGAAAAATGATAGAAATTGATGTTGAAGTTATCGATGGAAACCTCGATTACAACATCCTACTTGGAAGGCCCTGGATTTATGCTATGGCCGCTATTGTGTCAACATACTTCAGAAAGATTGCATTTCCTTTTCAACAAGGAATTACAATTTTCGACCAACAAACCTTTCTCCCCAACAGTTCACAAGTTACGGAAAGCATCTCAATGATCCATGGAAGCTCTCAATCACTTCAAAATATCGGAGTAGGCCTGCTAAAAGACCCTACATTGATGGGTACTTTTTCCCTACCACCTCCAAACAATCTGCGAAAGTGGCCACGGCGGGAACCTGCAATATGGCATCTTCTATTCAGAGGATTTCCGAACATGATGTTAGCATGGATCATCACCGGCTATTGCCTCCAAGCCCCATAGAAATATTGTAGCAATCAATGTTCTCGGCCAGGGCAGCAAACCCAAATCAACGCTCATCGAGCATATGGGTAGATAGGTCTAAGGAATATGGTACCTCTTTAGATCCTTGGTCACATTTACATTCTACAGATGAAGGAATTGTTCAGTCAATGATGATAGGAGAGGCACCATGGGAAGATTACCACCATCGTTCCCATCTTCCGGATTACAACGAAGATTTTTCCAGCGACCTTAATCATCCTTCAGTTTTTTATTTCCTATCAAATACTGTAAATACGGTGGATTCCGAGTGAAATCTGTCCAATATTGAAGAAACTATCGCCATAAATATCTCGATTAAACCAGGGGTTGTAAAGAATATTCATGTTGGCAAATCTTGTTCTTCATCAGAACTGGAAGTATATTACGCTCTCTTTCGCGAGTTCAGAGATGTCTTTGCATGGTCATATGAAGAAATGTCAGGCATTGACTCGAGCATAGTTGAACACAAAATCAAGATGTATCTAGATGTCAAACCGGTACGACAACGGCTTCGGTAGGTGCACCCTATGAAAGCCGCTGCCATTAAGGAAAAAGTTGAAAAAAATTTACATGCTAGTTTCATTTACCCGGTTCCTCTAACTGATTGGGTATCGAATATTGTTCCAGTGATGAAAAAGTAAGGAACAATTAGAGTGTGCGTCGATTATAGGGATGTAAATCAAGCTTATCCAAAGGATAACTACCCTACACCCTTCATCGACCAGATAATTTATGAATGCGCCAGATGCGAAATCTTTTCGTTTATGGATGGATTTTTCGGGTATAATCAAATAAATATCCGCCCACAGGACCAGTCGAAGACTTCATTTATTTGTACGTGGGGCACATTTGCATGTCATAAATTACCTTTCGGTTTAAAGAACGCAGGGGCAACCTTTCAAAGGGCAATGAATTATGCCTTCCATGACATCAAGAACATCGCTCAACCATATCTTGACGATCTTCTGGCTCATTCGCGAAAGCGGACTGATCATCCATAGCATTTGAGAGCTATATTTCTATGTTGTTGATACTACAAGATACGACTCAATCCGCACAAGTGTGTGTTTTGTGTCGGTTCTGGTCATTTACTTGGCTTTGTGGTTTCAAAGGATGGGATTCGTCTCGACCCATGTAAGGTTCAGGCAATCGTCGATATGCCTCCACCTTCAAATTTACTTCGGATCCAAAAACTCCAAGGGAAAGCAAATTTTTTGAGGAGGTTCATTCCAAATTACGTCGAACTTGCTAAAGGTTATACGAGTATTTTGAAAAAAGAAGTGCCCTTCAACTGGGATTAGGTGGTGCAAGCTTCCTTTGATGCTCTCAAGGAATCCCTAATAAAAGCATCATTAATGTACGCTCCTTACTATCAAAAGGACTTTAACCTGTATCTAGCCGCAGTAGATACAACCATCGCAATGGTTTTAATTCAAGAAGGTGACGGAATTGAACATCCTGTCTATTATTTAAGTCGAAACTTAAATGTTATTGAAAGCAAGTATTCCTATGTTGAAAAGTTGGCTCTTACAGCTGTCCAAGCGGTACAGAGATTTCGACACTATATCCTCTTTCGCAAAACTACCATTTTGTCAGATTGCAACCCAATGACTTACACTCTATCACATCAATTGCTTGGGGGTAAATATTCGAAATGGATAGCTATTTTGCAAGATTTTGATCTGGAATTCGTAAAATCCAAATCAAAGAAATCATCGGTTTTCACGGAGTTACTATGCGACTTCCTATCGTTGTCCAATCATTCAACATCCAAAGCATAAATCATGGATGAATCTTTGTTTCTGATATCGTCGACCAATCCGTGGTATGGAGATATAATCATCTATCTCCAAACCCAAACATATAGGCCTAATACCTCTCGCTCAGAACAATGACGTACTTGATACCAAGCAAAAGACTACATGATCGTCGGTGATACACTTTATCATCGTGGTATTGATACAGTTCTGTGAAGGTGCCTCACCCATGAGGAGGCCGAAAAAGTCATCAATGATTGTCATTCAGGCGCGTGTGGGGGGCATCAATCTAGTTACACTACAGCACAAAAGATTTTACGAGCAGGTTACTTCTGGCTAACAATGTTGAAGGATTGCATAACCGCAGTCAGAAGTTGCCATGCTTGTCAAATCTTCGACCACAAAACCAAAATACCACCCGCACCTCTGCATCCAGTAGTTTTTGTTGGGCCATTCACCAAATGGGGCATAGATTTCATGACATGTAACCCCACCTCAGCCGAGGGGCATGGGTACATCATAGTCACAATTGACTATTTTACGAAATGGGCCGAGGCGATGCCTACATTGAACAACAACGGTGAAACGGCTGCTCTTTTCTTTTTCAATCATGTAGTCTCCAGATTCGGTGTTCCACAAGCTATAGTCATAGATCATGGATCGCATTTCTGCAATCACATGATGGTTGAACTGGCTGCCAAATTAGGATTGTCCCACAACAGCTCTACTCCGTATTATCCACAAGCTAACGGGAAAGTTGAGGCAATCAACAAAGTCCTGAAACGCATGCTACAAAGGATGATTGGAGTCCATAAACGGAGTTGGCACCTAATCTTGTACTCGGCCTTGTGGGCATACCGTACATTAGTAAGAAATGCAACCAGATTTAAACACTTTCAGCTGGTGTATGGCCTAGAAGCGGTCTTACCAGTTCAGTGCGAAATTTCATCTCTTAAGCTCGCAGTCGACCTTCTCCCTAGAACTTCAGAAGAAGAGGCTCATTTCTTAGAATTAATCCAACTGGATGAAACCCATCGTGACGCTGCCTTGGCTAATGAAGCACATAAGAAACGAGTCAATGTGCAATTTGACAAGAATGTCAAACCCCGTGTCTTCTCAGAAGGTGACCTGGTCTTACTTTACAATCAGGAATCCAATAAATTGGGAGCGGGTAAGTTCTAGTCTTTGTGGATGGGTCCCTATATTGGTAAGCGTGTATTAGCAAAAGGAGGCTACGAGCTAGTGGATTATGATGGGATTCCACTATCGCAACCCCGAAACGGGTTGTACCTTAAGTGTTGCTATGCTTGACTAAGCGTAGTAATCTCTTCATATGCTTTTGTTACATTTTTGTTTTCGTTAAGAGTGATCGTTTTTGTTAGGTAATCCACTTTTACATTTGTTGCAGATGTCGAACCTATTGGAATCATTTGTTGGATACGCCGATAGAGTGAGTCGTAGTACGCGGAACCTATCTTCTACAGCCTGGGCCATCTTTGATCCAAGCAGCGAGTTAGTGAGTTTCAGAGGGGTATGTATTGGTCAGTCGATGAAAAACATCGCTAAATATAGCACGTTGATAGAGCTCCTCTCTGATGCCATCGCGCATGGCATACGCCGACTTGTCGTCAGACTAGACTCACAACTTGTCATTCTACAACTTACTGGCATCTATTCCGTTTAGAATCCAGCTATCTATCGTATGTTCCTAAGGGTCAAGATTTTGGAAAGGCAGTTTGAGTCTATTAAATATCAACACATTTACATAAACTTAAACACATTAACCGATTCATTAGCAAATTATGTGTTAGATAGACATTTGCAACATTTATAAAAGAAAATCATTTCATCAACATTTGTGTCAAGATCATATAACCTAACCAAAATAAAGCTCTAAAAATAAAAAATATATATAATTGTTTATAGTTTTTCACATAATGTTCTGTGTCCAGGAAAAAATCGGTCATACGACCCAAAAACTCAAAAATGCAAGGAAGCACCCTAGACTAATGGTTCTGGTGATAACAAGTCACCACCTGTGCGATCATGCGTAAAAGCCCAGTCCATCGACTCAGCATGCCAGTAGTATGGCACTATAATCTCAGAGGTAACTTGTCGGTCCTCAAATCCGGAATACTGAGGGTGAGGCCCTTGATCTGATCGTGAAATACTGCAAGGGCCTTGACTACATCCAGATCACGAAGGACAGCCCTCCCTACAGCCTCTCCTACTGGAACAGCAACTACTACCCATGGGCGCACTCCTGGTCACACTAGTCCAATATCTACATGAACACATGAGTTTTTATTAGCACAAGAACATTATTAAAGCAATAAACAGAGACATGGTCAAATATTTTTTTACCTATAACACCCCACTACTCGCCGGCCAGTAGCACCAAATCTGGGTCACCTCGGAAATCCATACCGGTATATGGATGCTCGGCATAAACCATCTACTGATGGTTGAACCACTCAAAGAAAGTGTAAGAGAATGAAACCTGTGATTGACCAGCATGTCTAGCCATAAGGTCAAACCATCTTTGCATTCATGGCTCAGTCGGTGGTGGCAGACCGAGTGAAATGTATTATGGCTGCATCAGTGGGATCTTCTCCAAGGAAAAAATGGTCAAACTAGAACCATAACCAAATTTCTTGGATCTTCCGTTTTTCACCTTAGTAAGTTGTTCTTTTGTCACCGGAAGTACTGCATCACACCAGTTGAATACCTTTGGTTCAAGGCATTCCAAGGCATACTGCATATAGGAACTATTAGCCAAGTGAAGAGTCGTGCTGCCAGCCAATCTAGCAAAGGTAAATAAGATAGTCCTCAAGGACCGGTCAGTGACGTCTCTAATACTGATCTTGCCATCCCTGCTCAGCTGAGATCCATCTCTACAGTACGGGAAAATATAATCCCTCACGGATTCACCCCCATGGGCGGAACCTGATAGTGAGAGAGGGGCACCACGCCTCGATAAACCAGTCAAGAAGTAGATATCCTCAACAGTCAAAAGGATGGATTTACCTCTAATCTGGAACACTTTGTTGGTAGGATCCCATGTGTCATGCGGAAAGAGTTATTTTTTATAAGGAGAGCTTCAGCGTAAATCACATAAGAAAGATTTTTGCCAACGCGTTTCGAACCAACCAATGTGGTTCATCATCAGGACAAGTTGAAAATACAGATCTAGCCCATCGTGTTAAATAGTATAAGCAGAGACTCCAACAGCTAAAACCCTCTAACGGCTACTTTATCAATCAAGAACCCTAGTCAAACTACCTCTAATTAATTTAATATTAAATTAATATTAAAACACAACCAAAGGTTAATCTGTTAGAAAAATTCATTTATTTAATTTCAAATATTACCTTTTATTTAATTAATTAATTCTTTAAATCTAACCTATATATATGTACATTCAATTGTCCTATTTGTTATTATTGTTACCCTAATTGCAATTTATCTTATTTATAATAAATTTACAATTAATTTTATGTGAAAAATAATAATATATATATTTTAATAAATACTATAAAAATAGTTAATTAATTAATTTATATTAATATATATATGTCCTAAATAAAAACGTATTATATTTATAGAAAAGGGTTAAAGTAGGTTAATTACAAATTAATTTAATATTATGTATAAATTAATTATTAATGTTATATGAATAAATATAATAATAATTAATAATATTAAAAATAAATATTAAACATTTATAAAAGTCCTAAATAATAATATTCTGTTATGGTTCATATAATGTTACATATGGGACTATGAATAATTAATGGTACTAACTGTTTAAGAGACTGTTAATTAAATTGCCCTTGTGTTTTTAAATTAGGTTAATTACAAATTAATTTAATATTATGTATAAATTAATTATTAATGTTATATGAATAAATATAATAATAATTAATAATATCAAAAATAAATATTAACTAATTAATATTTTTAAATTAATTTATAAAAGTCCTAAATAACAATATTATGTTATGGTAAATAATAATGTTACTAAATGTTTAAGAGATTGTTAATTGAATTGCCCTTTTTGTTTTAATATTTGTTATTAATAATATACGAATAATTTGAGCTTAATTTTAAAGAATTATACATGAAAATGAGATGCTGCACAAGAAGAGGATAATGATACGAAGATCAACGCTGCCAAGGATAAGCGAAACCCGACTCACAAGAACAAAATCACGCCCACCCAAAGAAAGAACCGGAAGAACAGAGGGGGGAGGAAGAAAACTTAAGATGACAACGCATGGATCCAATTTCTACTAACCTTCCACCCATCATCTCTGTTGAGATTGATGGGTCTTCGCTCAATTTCGATAGCTTCCCTTAACTTGCGATGATGAAATCTATCCACCCTAGCAATGACTTTGGCCTCTTCTATGCAGACATGATGTTTAGTTTTGTCCACATGCTCTGCTAGAGCTGAGGACTTTATTCTACCATGCCTCAGGTCGGCTGCATGCTCACTAATTCTCTGCTGGATGGAGCACCCTGTTTCCCCTATATAAGGGGTCCCACAAGATCAAGGAATCAAATAGACCCCTTTCATGTCTTTGGGGTCAATCAGATCCTTTACTGACCTCAGGGAGTTACGAACGGTTCTGAGAGGCCTGAAGGTTGAGGGGATATCAAACCTCCTAAGGATCCGAGCAATCCGATCCGTGGTCCCTTGGATATAAGGAATATGGACACCTGGATGGCGCTCCTTAGGCTCTCTATTACTAAACGCATTTTTGGAGGCAGTGAGGAAAGCCTTCTGACCAAGGTGCCTGCTATAACCGTTCTCCACAAAGACATCGAGGAGGTGGTTTCTCTCTCTATCTAGGTTTTCTTTAACCGAAATCCTGAGAGCACGCGTAGCCAAGGTGTTGAGAACACCCATTTTCTGAGCAGGGAAATGATGGGAATCAGTGTGAAGATACTGCTCTGTGTGTGTCTTCTTACGGTACACTACGTGGGAGAGAGAGCCGTCCCACCTCCTGGAAATAAGAATATCCAGGAAAGGGAGGCTGCCATTGACCTCCTTTTCCATGGTGAACTTAATGGCAAAGGACTGGCCGTTGAGGTGATCCAGGAAACGATCAAGCTCCTCATGGCCATGGGGCCAGATGACATTAGTGTCATCTACATATCTTTTCCACAGCTTAGGAAGGAGACGGGCCGAGGCTAGAGCCTTGGCTTCGAAATCTTCCATAAAAAGATTTGCCACGATCGGGGAGAGGGGGGAACCCATAGCAACACCACAGGTTTGCTCATAGAACTCCCCTTCGAAACTGAAGAAGAGGCCAAAACTAAACATCATGTCTGCATAGAAGAGGCCAAAGTCATTGCTAGGGTGGATAGATTTCATCATCGCAAGTTAAGGGAAGCTATCGAAATTGAGCGAAGACCCATCAATCTCAACAGAGATGATGGGTGGAAGGTTAGTAGAAATTGGATCCATGCGTTGTCATCTTAAGTTTTCTTCCTCCCCCCTCTGTTCTTCCGGTTCTTTCTTTGGGTGGGCGTGATTTTGTTCTTGTGAGTCGGGTTTCGCTTATCCTTGGCAGCGTTGATCTTCGTATCATTATCCTCTTCTTGTGCAGCATCTCATTTTCATGTATAATTCTTTAAAATTAAGCTCAAATTATTCGTATATTATTAATAACAAATATTAAAACAAAAAGGGCAATTCAATTAACAATCTCTTAAACATTTAGTAACATTATATTTACCATAACATAATATTGTTATTTAGGACTTTTATAAATTAATTTAAAAATATTAATTAGTTAATATTTATTTTT
>APFE030251745.1:38683-77181 GCA_000404065.3 Pinus taeda
GAAACTTCTCCTGTGACACTTGCCTCTCTAAATTCACCCAGGGATGAGTAAGAGATCATGAAATCTCCAAGTGGAACTGAGAACTATCAGAGAAATGACACTAATCAAAAACCTAGAAGCTCACTCACCCACCTACAAACATCTATATATGGATCCCTTATCCTAGAGATCGAGGGGCTGGAATTTTGTATCTTGTAAGGAAGTGTTGTTGGTTTCTCTGTGGAACATCATAGTGTTGGGTGATCTAGCTTTTCATGAGGTGAAGAGGGCTTTCATGCTGGGAGGATGGCGATGGGTTAGACCAATGGGTTGTAATCCTCTCTTCTACTACTTCTATCAATAAAGCTATTTGAGTTTTCCTCCATATTCTTGTATATCTCTGAATTTTGTATTGATATATGCATTTGTATGGTTAATATATCTATGATCCTATATTGTTTATGATTATAGATCTCTATGCTTTGATGGTATTATGTTGCTTTGACTCTATAGGTGTTCTTTGAAGTGGGACAAGTGAGGAAGGAGTTGCAAAGATCTATCAAAGGGGAGAGGAAACAAACAAGGAGCCAAGAAAAAGACTGAGGTTGGTACTCTTTGCTTCTCTCTCATATATTTCTCATAAAGGAAAACCCAAGTGAATTTAGTTTGTTTGTTTCTAAGATAGCTACCCGTCTTAGTGGGACTAGCAGCTCTGAATGGACACTAGTTTTCCTGATAATAGTGGGGGCCCTCCACCCTTGCCTTGCACACTTGAGGATTCTATCAACTACTGAAACTTCAGTCACTCATCCACACCAATGAACAGAAAAATGGAAGTAGAACAAGTTCCTCAAACTAACTTCAAATATTCAAATGTCTCAGCATAAAGTTATACAAAAACTACATACATAAGCCTCCAAAGTTTTGGCTTTAAATAGAAGGTCATGAAACATACTAATATAAAGTCTCTCTAACACTCTATCTACTCATATCCATCGATCCAATTGGAATCCATCCAATATATCACTCAAATATGGACAATCCCATGAAATCATAAAACTGCCCTATTTCCTAGGGATTTTCTGGATGACTAGTCATGTTTGACCAGCTTTGACCGAGCTTGTTTTAGCTTGTTTTGACTGAACCAATTGGAGTTATTTCAATGATAGTTCCCAAGATTTCCATACATGTATCCATCTCGAGCCCAGGTGTCCGGCAAATATGACATCCATATAGCTATTACAGGAATTTCTGATTTTGTCCAAAAATTGCACTTGAAATTCAATTTTCATAAAAACTTCTAGAAATTGCAAAATTAAAATTAAATACCTAAATGTACATAAAATACATCAAAATTAGGTGGATGTGATGGAAAATGGATGGATAATATAAGAGTTAAGTAAGTTTCCTTAAGCAAAAATGGAACAAATTTGAGGGCCAACAGGGTCCACTTATCTTGGTAGATCTTCTAACACCACTTTTAGGTGTTTGAGGTGCCTGTTGTTGTGCTTATTGTTGTTGTTCTCACTGTTGATCATTATGATTTTCAGGAACCTTTATTTTTTATGTGATCTCATCAAGCTCTGTGTATTCTCTGTTTTTTTCTTGTTTCTTTTCCTGCATCTGATCCTTATACAAAACCTTTTCATTGAATATGACATCTCTACTCCTAATGATTTTTTGATTTTCATAATCATAAAAGCTATAACCAAAATCATTAACACCGTACCCAATAAAGGTACATTTCTTTGATTTTTCCTCAAGCGTTGTTCTATTTTCTTTATTAATGTGGACAAAGGCTTCACAACTGAAAGTACTTAAAATTGATTAGTTTACCCTTTTTACCTCTCCATGCCAGCTCTGGAATACCACCATCCAAGGAACTTGAAGGCCCTCTGTTTATTAGATAAATAATAATATCTACAACATCTGCCCAAAATTGTAAAGGCAGTCCTGCATGCAATCTCATGCACTTTGCATGCTCCATGATTGTCTTGTTCATCCTTTTTGACACACCATTTTCTTGTGGTGTTCCTAGAAATGTCTTCTCTCTGTGAATTCCATGCTTTGAACAATACTTATCAAACTCTTTGCTACAATATTCACTTCCATTGTCTAATCTGAGACACTTCAACCTTTTTCGTGTCTCATTCTCAACCAAATCTTTCCATTTCTTGAAAGTATCAAATACATTGTATTTATTTCAAATACAATAAATCCAAGTTTTCCTGGTTGCATCATCAATAAAAATAACATATTAGCGAGAAACACCAAGAGATGATACCTGAGCAGGTCCCATACATCTCTATGCACAAGCTCTAATTTTTCGCTCTTCTTTTCTATCCCAACTCTGAGGAATCTGACTCTTTTCTGTTTTCCATAAACATAATTCTCACAAAATTCCAAATCAACATGCTTCAAACCTAGGAACAAATTTCTTGAGTGAAGAATCTGCATCCCCTTCTCACTCATGCGCCCGAGTCTATGATGCCACAATGTTGTATTTGCTCTTGTAGATGTTAAAGCATTAACAGAATTAGAAATGCCATTGCATAAATATAATGTACCAACCTTTTCTCATTTTGCTATTACTAGGGCTCCTTTAGTGAACTTCCTATTTTTATCTGTAAAAGTAGTTACACAACCTTCACATCCCAACTACCCTATTGAAATTAGATTTTTCTTCAGATCTGGAACATGCCTTACCTCCTTCAATAGCCATTGGTTTCCATTCTATTGTTTTATGAAAACTTTACCCATTCCAATGATTTTACTTGGTTTATCATCACCCAAACGAACCTGTCCAAAATCTCCTTAAACATAATCATGAAATTGCTTCCTATTAGGTGTGGCATGGAATGAGGCCCCTGAATCTAACCACCCAGACATCAATAATATTTTCCAATGAAATAATCAAAGCATATTGCAACACATCACTTGTCACATTTGCTTCATGATTATTTTCTTGTTGTGTGTCTCCTTCTTTTCCCTTTTGAGACTTACAGTCTTTCTTTAGGTGTCCTTTCTTCCTGCATTTCCAGCACACTATCCTTGATCTAGATTTGGATCTTCCTTTCCTTGACTTACTACGATATCCTAGGCTCTTTCCTCTTTCCATTTTTCTTCCCCTAGTCTCTGCAGTCAAAGCATTACCTGATGTCTCATCGGAGCTTTTCCGTCACATTTCCTCGCTAAGGATTGCACCGACAACATCATCAAACTTTAAAGTACTAGATCCAAAGATAGAGTTACTAATGGCCATAACTAAACCATTCCAAATTTTTGGCAGTGAGCATAGAAATAACAAAGCCCTAACTTCATCATCAAAATTTACCACTACAGAACTTAACTGATTGGTAACTGTATTAAATTCATTTAAATGATCAGCGACATATCCACCTTATTACATCTTCATATTAAATAAATTCTTCATAAAAAATACCTTATTTGAGGCCGAGGGTTTTTCATATAGTTTAGCTAATGTCGACATTAAACCCTCTGTTGTCATTTCCTTTGAAATATTAAAGGCTACCAACACTACTAAGCATAACCGTATTGTTCCAAGTGCCTTTCTGTCGAGATTATCCCATTCTGTGTCTGACATACTCATTAGATTCTTTGTCTTTCCCCTCAATGGTAGGTGCAAATCTTTCTGATATAGATAATATTCCATGTGCATCTTCCACAACTGGTAGTTTTGGCCATTAAATTTCTCAACCCTAAACCTACCATCTTCCACCATTTCTCCCACTCGAACCAGGAACCCTTCTCTCCTACGATTTTATCAGCGAAATAGACCTTTGGCTATGATACTAGTTGTTAGAAAATTATATATTACAGAGGAATGGAACACATGAAATATTGCAGAAACATAAACACAAAAAAATCATAAAACAAGAGAGACACAAATATACGTGGTTCACCCAATTGGGGCTACTCCACGAAGAAACAACCAATACTTCCCTTATATTATCCAACAAAATGAAGAGATACAACCTACAACAAATCCACACTAATTTCCTCTTCCCTCTCACACAATCTCCTCTCTCTTTCTCGCTCAAAATACACATCTACATAGCCGCAATACAATTCCCTCATATATAGTGAGGGGTTACCTTCTAGGGAAAAAAAAACCCTAAATTAAGCAAAACCTCTACTGTTGGATCATTCACCTAACAAACAACCCAAATTGACTACGAAATTACAATATTTTACAAGGCAATTTTACAACTATTTTTAACAACGGGGGCACTGCCCCTGATCCCCCACTACGGAGGGCTCAAAAAAATAGCCATCACCCCCCTACCAATGATCAAATGGGTGGTGTTTCCACCCATTATGAACTGGGGTCCAATGCATTGATACCTCTGAATAAAGAAGATAATCATGCTACACACCCAACATAACTGACTATAACTTAGTTAGACTGAGTCATCTAATTACAACTCTAATGAACTCAATCTAGACCCCTAAAATTTAGGGATCACTCTACATGACTCTAGATATACTTCCAACTCGAATTTCCTAAGCTAACTAAGTCAACTTAACTTAGTTAACTATTACAAGTTGTTATGAGAAAAGGATTACAATTTAATTCAAAGAAAAATTAAATTGGAATTTCTAGATGCTATTTTCAACGTTTCTTGCTGCTATTTCCAACATGTAATTGAGGTAACTAAGCAAAAGTTCAAAGAAAATATGTTAAGAAATCTCAATCCACTGTCCAACTCAACGCAAAACACTCATAGCAAGTTCGAGAAAGCAGTCTCCACGAAAAGTGTTTTTGACGGTAGTAAGGACAAAACCATTCCTCCTAAAACAATAAGCCAAGTTCCATCCTCAGACACCTCAATCAGTCTACCCGTCGTGGACTACAACATCTTAGACGATATGAAGAAGGTTCGTGCAAAAATTTCCATGTTCGAACTTACAAAGATCATGAGCCAACAGGACATCCCTCTACAGGCACTTGGAAAAACCTCCTCAGGTAATACCACCTCTTTGACCAAGGGATATAGTAAGTCTCCTAACGCTATCACATATGTACTTAATGCACCCATGATGGATGCAAACACACTCTGTCTACAGTTCTTGTTAACATTCAAATCTTCAAATTCAATGTACACAATTGCTTGGTTGACTCAGGTGCATTGATGATATAGCAATTGTGGACATTCCAGAAGCATACAAAATGTTACTCAGTAGAGACTGTTCAAGCAAGATTCAAGTATACTTTTCCATAGACTGGTCACATTTATGGCTTCCGTAAAAAGTCAGGAACAATCAGATCTAGGTAGAGTCAGAGAGATACATGAAGCACAAGGTGACTCCCTTTAATGTACATAACGAGCCAATGACTTTCACAGAAGAATTATTCGATAATTATTTTCTAGAAACACAGTTGGGGTGATATCTTGTAGAGCATCCTCAGTTCCACCATACACACAATTGGAGCTCCTTCCATGTCCAACTGGCGATAATGAGCTCTGTACAGTTAGTACTACTACTACTACTACTGGTGGAGTTAGCAGTCCCTATACATATGATATGTGGACTATGTACTTTGATGGATCCAAGACACGGGAGGGCTCTAGAGCTGGTTGTGTTTTAAAAGACCCACTGTATAGAAAACACGATCTCTAGTCTCTTGGAATTTGGGTGCACGAAATTGTACAGAGTATGAAGCACTCATCTTGGGCTTATAGAAGTTCATTGACCTCAATGTTGTCATTCTAAAAGTGGTAGGTGACTTTGAAATCGTGGTGCGTCAAGCACGTAACACTATACAATGTGTGTCACATCATCTTAAGAGTTATCAACAAGAGGTATGGCAACTAATTTCTCACTTTCAGGCTTTCAATGTTATTTCAGTACCAATAATGCGTAATGCAGCTACGGATGCCTTGGAAAATACAACTGCTAGGATGTTACCTTTAATGGATGAATTTTTTATTGAAATTTTATATAAACTGTCCATCCCATATAATATAACTAACTTACACATTTTTTATGATGACCAACAGATACCGTACTTTATGGCGAACGCTGATGTATTCAAAGACACAACAATTAATGAGGATGAGCACATACAGACACTGCAGGACACAACCAGTGCAAGTAAAGGCAACCTCATAATTAAGGGTGTGGTATCATTTGAAAAGATGTATGATCTGAAGAACTGCTTTCAGGGACCTGTTAATGCCAAGACCCACAATTCTACGCTATCACATGAGAAAATCAATTTGGGAACTGAGAAAGTTCTGAAATTTCTCAATCTCGTTAATTTCTACACACCACAAGAGTGACAAGCCTTCATCCACTTATTCAAGCAGTACTGTAATATCTTCGCATGGACATACAATGAACTCAAGATGTATGACATGTGAATCATCCAACATGTGATACCAATCAAGGAAGGGGCCAAGCTATTCCAACAAAAAATGAGAAAATTTCACCCAATGCTCAAGCCCCTCATACAAAAGGAGTTGATAAAACTGTTGGAAACTTGGATCATCTACAAGGTGCGACATTCAACATGGGTATCAAACTTGGTCCCTCTGAGAAAGAAGTTCAGGGAAATCCTCCTGTGTGTCGATTTCCGCAATCTCAATCATGCTTCAGACAAGGATAACTACCTCGTGCCATCCATGGAGAAAATATTGCAAACAATATTGGGGGCTGAAATGTTTTCATTTCTCGATGGATTCTCAGGTTACAACCAAATTCTGGTAGCAAAGCCTGATATATTAAAACTACCTTCATAATGAAGTGGGGCACATTCACATTTTGATGAGTGTTGTTTGGGCTAGTCAATGTTGGTGCACCATTCCAACATGAAATGGACATCACCTTTAGTGGGCTTATTGGATAGAGCATAGTGGTTTACCTTGATGATGCAACAATATTTTCCAAACAACGGTCATACCACCTATGCCATTTGAAGAATATTTTTGAGCGATTTCATAAATATGGGATATCCTTGAATCCCAAGAAGAGTATCTTTGCAGTTTCTGAAGGTAACCTCTTGGGACACATCATTGCTAAAAGTGGGATCAAGGTAGATCTAGACAGGGTCCAAACCATCACACAGATTCCCCACCCAGTGAACAAGAAAGCCATGTAGTCTTTCTTGGGGAAGATGAATTTCCTATGAACATTCATATTTGACTATGCTTAGATTGTTAAACCAATACATGATATAATTAAGAAGGATGTTGTCTATAAATGGAATAAGAGGGAAAATGACGTGTTTTCCTATATCAAGCAAGATATAGTAGAAGCACCTGCGTTGTACAACCTGAACTTCGGTAAAGACTTCTTTCTATACACTTTTTCTTTCAACACTTCTCTTGCTATTATGCTAACTCATAAGGATGAGTTAAATAATGAACGACCTATCTCCTTCATGAGCACAAGTTTGCAAGGACTATAGCTCAATTAATCCATCGTGGACAAACAATCTTATGCAGTGTACAAGGCGGTAAAGCACATCATGCCCTATCTATTAAAAAATTGTTGTATTATCTTATTTCCACACCCAACAGTCAGATCATTGCTTGTTCAACAAGAGCTAGGTGAAAGGAGGGCGAACTGGATGACTAGATTACAAGAATATGATCTTCACATCGAACCAGTTCACACAATCAAGGGTCATGGCCTTGGAAAATTAGCAGTAGAAGTAGTTAACGTAAAAGAGGAAGAAGAAGACCTCACAGGATGAGAGCAAGTGATTGAAATGTACAATGTTGAGTGAGCCTCACCCACTTCAGACATAAAATATTGATACATGGATGTGCACCAATACCTTGAGCATGGACCATTTCCCTCTCACTTGTCTATGTGGTAGAAGAGGGCACTCTGACTTAAAGCATTGTCATATCATTTGGTGCATGGGGTGCTACTCAGGAAGCACCACAATGGAGTATTGCTCAGGTGTTTGGAGGCACACGATTGAGAAAATATACGTGATCCCCATGATAGACCAACCAAGGGACACTTTCTAGGAAACAGTACAACACATAATATCATGTGGGCTAGATTCTAGTGGCCTACATTGTTCAAGGATGCTCATGCCTATGCTCGTAAGTGTCCGGTCTGTTAAAGGTGTGCCAACAAAAATCAGAAGTCAGTAGCCTCGTTGTTGCCCGTTGCAATGGAAGAACCTTTTGAAAAGTGGGGCTTGGATATCATTGGGGAAATTTTCATACACTCATCAAAGCAACACCACTATATTCTAACTGCTACATACTATTTCATGTGGTGGACAGAGGCAGTTCCGCTAAAACAAGTGAACAATCAGGAAGTCATTAGCTTTCTACAACAAAACGTCATCTTTAGGTTTGACGTTCCTATGACACTTGTTTTTTACAATGCAACATACTTCTCATCGTTAATACTTTATGATTTGGCATCGGAAATGGTATTATGTTGAAACATTCAACTAATTATTATCTGCAGGGGAATGGTCTTGCTGAATCCATGAAGAAGAACCTCATATGTATCATCAAAAAGACCATATTCTCTGAGCAGCGAAGCTGGCACTCTGCTTTGATGAATGACTTATGGGATGATCGAGTCATGCCAAAACCTTCTCTGAACACCTCCCCTTACTTCCTGGTGTACAGAAAAGAAGTTATCCTCCCTTTGAAAGTCCACTTTCCCGCTCTCCAATTGTCCCAAGAATCCCAAGGAAAGCCATGTCTTTTACTTCAACATAGGATGGACACTTTGCACAAGCTACAAGAAGAAAGGTTGAAAGCAAAAGAAAAAATTTCATTTCACCAGAGTCATATCAAGAGATGGCTTGAAAGAAAGTCTACAGGGAAGAAAAACTTTAGTGTGGGTGACTTAGCCTTGAATTGGGATAAAGCCCACAAGGACAAAGGAAAACACACCAAGTTTAAGTCCCTATGGATTCATCCATACACAATCCACAAAAAGCTTGGCAAAGACACATATCGTCTTTAATCACTTGACGAGAAGATTGAATCTCTCCCTGTCAATGGCTAAGACTTAAAGCAATATTTTCAATGAAGATCTGGGGTTGCGCCTTGCACTATGTACATAGTATTTTGTTGTTTTTTGTTTATGTATTTGTTTCAGTTTTGTGTTGTTTGTCATGTGAATAAGTGTTGTGCTTGGCTATTTTGTGCTTATAAATGTGTGTGTGGCTAAAGTCTAAAGAGTCTTGTGACACTTTAGCACTTGGCTAGATTTCTGTCCATATTTCTTGTGCTAGTTGCATCTTTTGGTTGACGAAGTTCTAATGGAAAATATGATCAGTTCGTCAGGAGAGTTTTGGTCCAACCATGAACCCATGTATAGTCTGGAAACTTCATGCCTATACTCAATTTTTCTGCTAGTGTTCTCAAGCTCATCCAATTAGTAGAAATGAAGAAGGGGATAAATCTAAATGAGCAAACCTAAGTCAAAGGCCTTTACATGCTTCTCTGAAGGAACAGCCTCTTCTACTCTCAATAAGTCAAGATCCCTCTTCCGTCCCAAAATAATTAAGTATCGATGCACAATTCTCTTTAAATAAATAAATAAAGGCGAAAGAAGAGAAAGGCTTCCTGCGCAAAGAGGTGAAGCAAGCAACTCCACCGGGGTACTGTCCAGGCTCGCTAGAAGTGAAAAATATTTGTGTTCCTTCCTGACTTCGTCAGGGTACTGTCTAGGCCTACTGGCAGTGGAGTAACACCAGAGATGAAAAATTATAATTTGAAAATCTTAAGCTCATAAGCTAAAATATCTTTCCCAACTTGAAACATTGTGATTACACTAAATCTTATGTTGTGTTCAACCAAGAAAGTATAGAGGGAACTATGTCTTCCCATGGGGTAAGTGGGAAGGCTAAAGTAATCTGCATGATGAATCAATACTCCCTGAAGGAACAAGGACCTACAAAGAAGAAACTAACCAAGATAAAGAATCTGGAATTCAACCAATGTGTCACCTAGGGTTGTAGCTACTACAACACCCTCCAAAAATTTGGCGTGCACTCAAATTTTGGAGCCTTCCTTGGTCTTTTCCTTAATTTTTACAAACACTTAAGCTCATTTCATTAACTTTCCCCAAGTTTTTTTAACCCTTTCACTTGTTGGATTAATTTTTGTCTTTTGGCAGGTTTGACTGTTATGTCATATTTGAAAACCTTTTCTGGTATCTTCGAAGGTTAGTCTTTGTGTATACTCGTTGTCCTATCCATGTAAACACTTGTCGCACTCATAGACAAAGTCTTGAACGTTGTTGCACAAGTGTCGTCAAGGTCATCCTATACTCTATTGCAAGTGTCGCACTTGTCACTTCTTGTCATGAGACAATCACATAGAGTGCAATGCTTTGTTTTTTGTTCCGATGGTCTATGTTATTGTGCTATCAAAGTATGCTAAGTGTGTGATCACAATTCAAGTTCATCACGAGTCTGTCTTCCTCCCACACTTAGCCATTTTCAGAAAATCTTCCCGACTGGGCACTTCAACTTCACCGAACCTGACTGAGCTACGAACTGTGCAGTCTTAGACCTCATTGGTGTGACCTTGCTTCCTAGAACTATGCAATGTGTAGTAAATATCCTCCGAGGCTATTGTACCGTGCAATCCCAGATCCCAACAACCTTCCTTGACCCCAAAATTGTGTAGTTGTGCATCTCAGTCTGCCTTGCACTGCACATTTCACACTTTCGTTCCTCAAGCTTTTCCCTTGCCCGCTGGAACCCCACAATGTGTAGATATCCCAACCTCCCTTAGCCTCTAGAACTATGCAGATGTGTCCTCCAATGTTCTTCCCTTAGTTGGAGCTCACTTCCCTGAAGAATTGTGCAGATTTGTCCTCTAGGCCTCTTTGCTTCCTAGTCTCCCTTGCCTCTGAAAATTGTATAGAAATGACCTCTCAAGGCCTGATCCTGCACCATCCATTACTGGATTGAACTACATAATCCTAACTCTCAGTGGCCACTACACAATTTTTCTCCCCAATGGGGACTGTGCTGAAAAGTTCCTTAGTCAAGCTTGAGTTGCGCTCTGTGCAATATTAGTGATCAAGCTCTCCCTTTGTCACCTGGAACTATGAAATGCATAGTTATTGGATCCCCTTTCCCAACCTGTCACTTGTCCCTGGCTCAGTTCATGGATAATAATGCATCATCTTAGGTTAGAGAGTTTTCATATTGATGTCGTCCGGTCATGAGTGAATTGCAAGAATAGGTACACTATCAAGTCGTGGCGAGATGATGAAGAAGGAGAAGAAGAAGGGAAATATGCCTTAAGAATCACTTGTACTTGAATGAACAAGTGGACCTACCAAGAGCAAGCAAAGGAACACAAGTGTGGAACCACCATCCAAGACTGAATATCATTGAAGAGCCCACATTACCAAGCTATGTAGAAGAGAAGAGAAAGCATATCCAAGAACACATCTAGCACTCAGTAGCAACAACGACTTGACATTTCCATATCATCAAGCCAGTCCATGTCAACAGTGTCATGTAAAGTCATGTCATGAGTTTTCGTATGCCACATCACTATTGTGGGCCATGTATAATGCAAATCAAATGTATTGTAAAGTGGAAGTCCAATGGACACACATGAATATGAAGAGTCATGTAAGTTGAAAATTCATAGGAAGTTGAACAGTCATGAGGGTAGTCAAAGAGTCACAAGGGGTAAGCATCAGCCCTTGGTTATATATACCCCCTCATTGAATGAGAGAAGGAATTTTCACCTTGGCTCCTCTTGTAAGGCACTAGAGAGATCAGCTAGTTCTTTGAGGAGCAAGGAGTGGCTCCAATTTCCCACTACTAAGGCTAGTGATGTATAATGTAAATATGTGTCTTGGAACTTTTTTTTAATAATATAAGTGTTTTCATGCCAACACATTCTTCATGCATGAACTATGAATGTTTGTAATACTATTCTATGGATGTTTGTAATTCATGTTTGCTTTCACATGTACTAAGATGGTTGAACTATTTCAGTTATTTTAGTGCTTATCTTGTTGAGATTGTGTTGTAATGTTTGTTATTGTTGTCTCACCCTTCTGGACTATTCTGTAGGATTCTAGACAAATCTTTCTTTTTTTATTGGTTATAATGACTGTCACATCCATTGTGGACTATTCCGCTAGATGTTAAAAGGAAATCCCCTTTTTTGTTGGTTGTAATGACTATCGTGTCCATTGTGGACTATTCCGTTGGATTTTGGACATGTCTTTCTAGTTCATGTGTGTCTCGTCCTAGGTGGTACTATTACCTCACTTAGAGGCTCACTTTTCTTCCCCCCTGTGAAGTAAAAGAATCTTGACATAGTTGCACTACACACTCACCAGGCACAGTCCCCTTTCTTTTTGAAGATACCATTGCATCACTCTCTTGTGCTAACAACTAGAGCCAAGGAAAATATTTAAGGATTTGGAAATTGAGCCTTTATATTGGATGGGACTCCTACACCAAACGGTTTGAGGTTTGATTGGGACTTCATATTGGGGAGATTTCCTAAATTTTGGCGGGTCCAACACCGTCAATAGGGCCCAGGTTGAGTTCTTTTGAGTTATAATTATTTAATTCAGTTAAACTAGCTCCAACTGATGGAGGAATTAGTTGGAGATCTGGTAGCGAGGTGTAACCTGCAGTAGTGGGGTGTAACCAACACTGCTCAGCCGATAAACTGAAGATTCACTCATAATTAACTCATGCATGTCAGATCAGATAAAGACCCAGTTGAGATTGGAGTTCAAGGACAATGTATTATCAGTTGTAAACTTATCTAAATTAAACAGATGGAGCATGCAATCAGAAGAAGGCCTAAAATAAATCATTCCTTAATTAGAAAACTCACTAATTACGTCGTAAGGTGTTTCCATTTGAAATGAACCCCCCCAAATGTCTTTGTATCTTAATTGTAGCTGTTAGATGTAATGTTAGACGATTGGAGAGAAAGCAGCCGTTTAATTAATAAGTAATAGTTTAAGGTTTTTTAGGGTTTAGAAATCAGCGAAGGGCGCGGGTGTTGAGGAGGGCAGTAGCGGACCTACAGAGAAGGGAGAAGGGTTTCCACAAGGGCCACACGTCTCTTTCTTCACTGCATGAGGGCCGCGTAGGCCTTTTTTTCTTACATCTGATGTTTCAACTACCTGGAGGAAGTAATGAAATTGTTGGAGTCTTTTATAAAGCCAATGAATATGCTTCGCTAAATCCAAACTTTCTTGGGTGTGTTGAGAATGCTTTGGGCATACGAGAATGGCTGGAATCTAATGGTCACCAGTACATTGTGACAGATGACAAGGAAGGTCCTGACTGTGGTAAGTTGGGTCATGCAGTGATTTCCTTTGTCTCTTTGCGTAGAAATTGCGCAGGGGATAACTTAAAATTATCTATAGTTTCAGCTCTTCAAAATTGCCTTGAAATTTTTGTTTTTCTGGAATCCCACAAATGTTTGTCATCCAAAAAATTTTCAAATAATTCCCCTGTCCTCTCCTAGGATTCATTCAATTGAAATTCCAACTCAATCTTTTCAAATAAAGCCCTATGGTTCAATCCAGAAATTCTTATATGTTCTGCCTAATAAAGACAAAAGGTTCTCCTTTATCCATCTTCCATGCTTTCTCTGCAATTAAGCTAAATTCAACGATCTCCTTAGTCTATTTTCGTGTTGCTGCAATCTGTAAGAAATATCCATCATTTTCCAGTTCCCCATCTTTACAAGCGGCCTCAAATTATGAGATATTACCTTAATTTTATTTGTCAACTACAAAACATTAGTGTCCAGAGTTTGTTTATCAAAAAAATTTGCCCTACTCTTTTTCAGAAATTTCTCTTGTGGATCTCTCCTTGGCTTCCTGCAATTGTTTCCCATCTTTATAAATCTCAGCATTGTATTCCTCATCTCTCTTTGCCACCAGTTGTTGTAATTCCTTACCAATTTCCATCAAATGGTCACTCCATTGTTCCCCAATTTTAACTTCTTGTATGAATTGATGATTATCTATATTCGACTCTTTGTTGAGGCCTATTAAAGAATATGAATCTGTTATTCCATTTTTGCTACCTTGTGTAAGAAAAGCCTCTTAAAGAATATGAATCTGCGTAAAAATATGAATCTGTTAATCCATTTATGCTACCTTACGTAAGAAAAGCATCTTAAAGAATATGAATCTCTAATTCCATTTCCGATGCCTTGTATAAGAAAAAGGCTTTAAAATCATTTGTGCAACGAATATCTTCTTTTCATCTTTTCCATTGCAAAGCTCAAAGCGGGATGATGGGTTGATATTATTTTGTCTCGGGATCTTGATGTTCTGTGATCTTGATGTGCCTTTTTCATCCCATCACTTTTGTTTAATATTTTGGTTTCACGTTTTTGTCCTTTCATGAAGAGCCTTTGTTTTTCTCAATGTAAATACTAAATAGATGCAATGTGTGTTAAATGCCTAGGATATTGGTAACCCAATCTTACTGAATGGATGTTGTGAAAAACTTCATTGAGATAAAGCACATAATTTTACTGGTGACAGTTGAAGCATATAGGTTAAGGACTGCTCCCCTGATAAGGTTAATCCCAATTTTTGGATAAGCAAAATTATACCATGGATTTGTGTTGATTTATATGTGCAGTGGCAATGTCTATCCACTTGTGATTGTTGCACATCCATCAGAACCTAATCAGTTTTCCACTGGGTTGACTAGGCGTTGTCTCAACACCAGCTTGTGGAAGTTCTTCCATGTTCACATTGTCAACATTGTTATGCCATCCATGTTTGAATAAAAACTCACCTAATTCAGATGTAATTGTTAATTATGGTTTAGTTGTAACTTGTTTCTTAATACAAGATGCCCAGCTTGAAACTTAACAGATGCTTTGGTGAACATAATGCTTACTGCTTTCTCGAACTTGGGCCAAATCCAACACATCGTCATATCCAAATATAAGGCTAATTCTAGAGAGAGCACAGAGTCATCTACAAAGTGGATTTTAAAACATCTTGTAGGCACCTGATAATGATCATTCCTTCGATTTGCACTTGACTCTAGCTAACCTAGAGCATTAGTTGCGATGAAATGTTTTATTGGACAAAGAAAACCCTTTCTGATGGACCATTGCAGAATAACTTGATTGGTTAGGTTCTCAACATTGTACCTCATTGCTTTTTTGACCTTAGGATACCAATCCATGTCATCATATCTAAAGTAATATACCATTCTAATCTGTGTAGGACTTTATCAAAATCAATCTTGCGGAGCAGATCTTCTTGATGAATTTCTCCAGCCCACTAGATAGTTTTCAAGCTTAATTTTTTTGTGGTCAATGCTTCTGCAGGAGTCTTCTAAGCCACGTAAAGTAGAATGATTAGCCTGGGATCATTAATTGAGTTCCTGTTGGCCGAGTTTTGGTTTATATTGATGATGCCTACATTAGTTTGCTCTGCAAGTGGTTCTAGATGAATAGCTTCCAAGCACACATGTAAAAGGTTTCCCAATGGTGTCTCAGAAACCCTTATAGAATTTTACAGGGAGGCCATCATTCCTTGGATATTATCATGTTTCAAGGAGGGATAAATTTAGGGTTAAGGCCATGACAAGGAATGGTCTGTGTCTCGGCCTTAAACTTGGTTAGTAGGATGTTGTGCACATTCCCACCACAAATTCCACTCAACACAGCCAATAGAACAGGGAAGTAAGTTACACATTTGCTAAGTAATTTTCCTGCACTCCAATGGCTTGAGGTGGGAAATAGTAAGCTTAACAATGAATGTGTTTCACTGAGTAAAATCAATTGGGAATGAAAAGGCCATTTTGTTTTACTTGTTGGACTGTCTCAGAAACCCTTGTAGAATTTTACAGGGAGATCATCATTCCTTGGATATTATCATGTTTCAAGGAGGGATAGATCTGGGGTTAAGGCCAAGACAAGGAATGGTCTATGTCTCTGCTTTAAACTTTGTTTTACTTGTTGGACCAAGTGTAGTGCTTGGCATGGATCGTGTGCTTTTGCTTCCACTTTATTTCTACAATATGAAGAGATTAGCAAAGGGCATTCGAGGAATTTTTTGCCTGCCATCAATGAGAGGAAAGAACCTCATCTTTAACACCTGCCCAGTTGATTGTATTCAAACCAGCTCCTAAAAGCCAACTAATAGCAGGTGGGGAGTTATCATCTATCCATAATGACAAATGGCTCCTTTCAGGCTATGTTAGGAGAATATCAATGGAGCTGAAATCCAAAACACTAGCTGAAATAGTAGTAATTATATAAGCATACCTATTTTCTGGATCACAAATAGGTCTCTTTCGTGGTCTTTGCAAGGAGAGCATAAATGGAGCGGAAACCAAAAATACTATTTGAAAGAGAAATAGTAATGTAAACACGCATGTTTTATGGCTTATGTTTATATAGAATGTGGAGTGGGCCATAAGTAAACACCACAAAGTGTCAGCCTTTACCAGATGGATGTTCCTTATATACACATATCATCCCAGATACAGTTGGTGAACCAAAATTACTGGCATTTATCTCCTGAAAAAGAACTTCTAGTTTCTGGATTCGAATCTCAAACCATTCTAGCAATGTTTTTTATCTCTGTATATATGCTTTGTAAATGTTGTTTGAACCATAAAACGTCAAGCTATCATGGTTTATTCTCAGAAAGTTGTGAGGATGTTGAGAAACAGTTTATTTTAAATTGTCGTCATTCTAAGATCTGTTGTGTAAATCGATGTTGGTAAATGATCCTCATCTAAATAGCAGGGATCCTAGCTGGTCCTATTGTTTATTTTATATTGTTGTTGAGAAATTCAATGTGTTTTATAATTCTGTTTGTGAGTCCTGCTTAGCTTTTGTTTCAGAATCATTATTCATGCGTCTAATATTAGTTTTCGTTTGGTAGCTATTTTATTTTTTCATGTTTGTGGAATTTGTCTCAAGACACAATTGGATGTGAATAATGTTGGTTGATGGTTGATTGAAATGCATAAATTAGAAGTATATTCCCTTAGCCTGATAAGGATTTTTAGAAGAATAAAGTAGAACTGTGTTTTCATTAATCTCTTTCATAGCTACTTCAGATTTTTTAAAAGCATAATCCTTCATTTAGTATCATGATAAGATCCTCTTCTAAGGTTAGCTGTGAACTAGTGAGAGTTTACCATAGCTAGCCTAGGGTTGATTTTCGTGAATTCTTGTCTAGTTTCTACTTGAGAATCCTTCATGCAACACATCCCCACTCCCATGCAAGGGCAAAAATTGGGTAGTTTCTGTCCCCAACAAAAAGAAAATTGGCTGGCTTCTTTCCCCAACAAAAAGAATTGATGCTTTATGTTCTCTAAAAAGGTTGGGAGTTATTAGTACCAGTTGGGAAAATTTGGGGACGTGGCATTTCACACTTAATGGGGTTTCAGCTCCCCTTAGAAACATAGTCTACCCTTCAGTCAATGCAATGAAGGCTTTAAAATCGTTTGTGCAACGAAATATCTTCTTTTCATCTTTTCCATTACAAAGCTCAAAGCAGGATGATGGGTTGATATTATTTTGTCTCGGGATCTTGATGTTCTGTGATCTTATCTGTGATCTTGATGTGCCTTTTTCATCCCATCCCTTTTGTTTAATATTTTGGTTTCACTTTTTTGTCCTTTCATGAAGAGCCTTAGTTTTTCTCAATGTAAATACTAAATAGATGCGATGTGTGTTAAATGCCTAGGATGTTGGTAACCCAATCTTGCTGAATGGATGTTGGAAAAAACTTACTTGAGATAAAACACATAATTTTACTGGTGATAGTTGAAGCATATAGGTTAAGGATTGCTCCCCTGATAAGGTTAATCCCAATTTTTGTATTTCTTTGCACAATGCCTTAACACAACTTCATAAAAAATTTAAAATAACGAGGCTGAACAGAAAACTAAAGTTTATGACCAAGGCTATGGGTGAGGAAATGTTCTCATGTTATGTCATGAGTGAGGATGAGTTAAAACCCATAAATTTTATAAAATACCTGATGGTCAAGACCACTTCTTAATAGGTTAAAAGTGAAATTGCTGAATTCAAAATTGAGTTTGAATTGTTTAGCAAAAGATCAAGGGAAAATTCAGCAGTAATAAAATATATTTGAAAGCAATTGTCTTTTTCAACCACTGTATTTGCTTTTTCCAAAGGAAAAAACTGTAATTTCATTCATTTGAGAAATGATTGAAAATCACATTCTTCATATACACACCCTGTGTGTATTCATTTGAGTAAAAAAAGACTGTTGTTTGAGTTCATAAAAGGATCTCTTTTGACTAGAGTATCCAACCATTTACAAGAAATTTGAAAACAAAAAACATAAGTATTGTTAATTACATACGAGGTGAGGTGAGTAAGCTGCTTCACCCAACAAGAAAATTACTTATTGTATGGCTGGAAAAAAAAAAAAAAACAAAAACAAAAACAAAAAAACAAAAAAACAAAAACAAAAAAACAAAAACAAAACAATGATATGAAAATTGTGGGATTTTATGCTCTTGTTGCCCCAAAAGGAATGTCCCTGTAAGGCCTGTGAAAGAATTCATAGGCCTGTCCATTATTTTGCTCCATTATACCCACATTCCTTGGTCCATATCAAGGCCCTCTTTTGGGAGGTGATCCGCTGCCCTGTTCCTTTCCCTGTAAATATGACAACATGTAAAAGAAATAAACGAGTCAATCAGATGCATGGTTTCCTCTATAATAGGCATGAATAATATGTTCCTGCATACTTGTGTTTTGTTAAGACAACTGATTGTGAGCATAGAGTCCCTGAAAACATGAATCTGAGTGCATCCCTTTTCAAGAGTGAAAAGCATCAAGTTTTTACAGGACAGAAGCTATTCCTGATTGTTGGTCCCTTGGCCAAATCCCATTTTAACTTGAAAAGCGTGAGCATCAGAAAGAAAGAGGATGGAACTTCCTCCATACCTTTATTTGGAAATACTCAACTATGCACATCATATAAACATTCACTCCATTGCCTTGAGATTAACAAAATCCATCACAAGAAACACTTAACTATAACAAGCTATACATTTTTATTTGCTAGGACACCCACATTAGCTTGCTTTATTCCTGTTGGTAAACTGGCAATGGCTTTTGATCAAGGAAGGAGGAATGTTGCCTTTGCTGTTTTTCACATAGCTTCTCTGGGGTCAGACTTGTTTTCAGTGGTTTGTTCAGATGATTTCTCTAAATTCAGACTTTTGTCAGTGATTCGTTCCATTGCCACGATAGTCAGAAATAATGATGAATAATGCAATAATTGGTTTGTATCTTATTGTCAAGTTCAAAGATTAGAAAAGGAAAACTAAAACAAGGGAGCCTATGCTGAACAGCAAAGAAATTCCATATTGTTCATGCTTCTAAGGGTCCTATCTGAAGCAAATGGCACTGGAAAATATTGCCTAATATCGGAAATTGTTGCTCACAAACATAAAATGAATAAAACATACAATAGAATATTTACTCTTCGCACCATATGGATAAAATCTGCTTACCGTTTATTTCAACAAAAACTGCATTGTAACCTGCTGGAATAAAAACTGGAATTCCATGTATCATGGTTTTGTGCTAAAGGAGTCATTCCACTTTCATTTTAACTATCAATTCACACCTTTGTAGAATTTATTTGTAGTTACTAAACTACACATTTTCCTTATTTAGTGATATGCTATTATGCATATCTGGAAAACCACGTCATCCTTAATGTAGCAGCATTTGTTTTGACTGTCAAGAAACGTAGAAATCAATTTATGTTTTCTAGGTTGTAGCCACTGATTCATGATCCTTTCAACTCATGACTTAATTTTTATAGAATATAATTTATAGAATGTGTTTTCTTGATCATTAAATCGACAAGATTGACATAAAAGAGGAATCAAAATAAGAGAGATGTTATATCTAGGATGACCAGTTATTTATTATCTTTTAGCAATTTATGGTATACATTTTTATTTGCTAGGACACCCACATTAGCTTAGGATTTTATAACATAAGAAAACCTTTAAATTCCTGCAAAACCTTCCCCGTGAGGATTAGATTGTGTGGATTATATTGGGTTTTTTTCCCGCAGAGACTATTAATTTCCATAGCACTGTACAGATTATGTTGGTTACTCACACAACAATGTTAAATACAGATACTTTGCCTTGGCCTACTCTGTTTTGTCTCTGGGAGATTCAACTTTCAACTTTCAAGGACATTTCTAGACATTTTTGTATTACTTCATCTCCAGTAACAACCATAATCTCCTTTCTAAGTTTTTGTTTAATTTCTATTTCATCCATGGACCATGATAGAAAATCCTCTGCCATCAATTGTACATTAGCCACAAAGAAGATACAGAGTCTTATAAATTTGATTCAAAATTATTTCCCAATTGAATTGATTCAGTTATATATATGCTTTCTTGATAATTTAAACTTTATTCCTGTGTGTTAAACTAATGCAAAGTGGTGCCATCGTGACTGTCTTGTTTCTGGTGAACAGACTCTAGAAATCTTAGATACAAACTTCAATAGCTTTGCTCATGTCTATCAGAATTCTAGAATAGTCATATCCCTGTATTGATATTTTATTCCACTTGGCATTTTTTTGTCATTCACACATTAAGAAAGCGGAAAACAAATACATGCATGTGCATTTGCATTTAGAATGCATGCGGAAATTGATTTAGGACATTGCATCTTAGTGTGTGCTCTCTACTCTATGTTGAAACAATTTCACTTCTCTTTCCTTAGTAGCTAGGATTTTCACTACAAAAAGAAAGTAAACGACTATTTATCATCTTAGATTGCATATGTAGGAATTGTATATGTACATCACGCGATCAACCTTAAAGGCAAACTTCTTAAGAAAGATCAACTGTAAAATAAATTTCAATAAACATAAAAACGCTTTGGAACCCAACGCACAACATTTAGAAGTCTAGGCTAGAGATGTATTCCGACGTCGTAAAGCCTGGTAACTATCGCTTTCATTGTAGGTTGGTTGATTCCTCCTCTTTGAAACGACAAGTGCCAGTACAGACTTGTGCTCCCACGTACCGTTGAGTATATATTAGGAGACCACAGTAGGCTATATCCTTTATCCTTAGGAAGCCGTGTATGTCGCGCTATCAATCGCAATGCATTGAACATAGCATTCGGGAAGATTGACTGTCGTACCATAAAAAGTATTCTACAGTTTTGCGATTGGTTTGGTAATCCCCCTGTCTAGATATCTAGAGTAGTCACTTTCATTACTTTTCATACTCCTTAAAAGAAAAGGTCCATCTCAGCACTTGTCACTTCAGGCTCATTAAAAATCGAAGGTGACTAGAGTCATCTTTAGCTTTTTCTCGACTCTTAAAAATTGAAAAAACAAGTTGTGTCAAAGCAAAATTTATTTAAATTAGAATAACATCATTGTTCCCTCGTTGGTCTTAGGTTGAGAAAATGGAGTCCACCAATCAAGGATTTCCCCTTGGGGGAATCCTACTCCCTTTTCCTCTAGGGGAGATGTTGGTGCACCTCATATGGCTACATTGTCCCTTCCAGGGCTTGCAATTGGCCCGCCAGTATGGCTTTTCTCGACCTTTGTCGTTTAAAACACCGTGATTCTTGAGCAATCAAATCAGCAACCAGATGATACTAGAGTTACCCAAATCTAAGGCAACTAGAGTCATCTTTAGCTTTTTCTCAGCTCTTAAAAATTGAAAAAGCAAGTTGTGTCAAAGCGTCATAAAATTTATTTAAATCGGAATAACATCATTGTTCCCTCATTGGTCTTAGGTTGAGAAAATGGAGTCCACCAATCAAGGATTTCCCCTTGGGGGAATCCTACTCCCTTTTCCTCTAGGGGAGATGTTGGTGCACCTCATATGGATACATTGTCCCTTCCAGGGCTTGCAATTGGCCCACTGATATGGCTTTTCTCGACCTCTGTCATTCAAAACACCATGATTCTTGAGCAATCAAATCAGCAACCAGCTGATACTAGAGTTACCCCCCAACCTTCTACTTCGTTTGTTTCTCCCTCTCCTTCTTCCTCTTCGCTTGGTGAAACTAGTCAAACTAAAAACCAAGTAACTAAGCAGAAGAAGAAAAGGAAGGAGAAGAAGAAGAAGAAGCCAACGAAGAAAGGGGGTAGCCATGCATAATTTGACGAAAATCCACACACTGCACCATCCAAACCTAAATCTCCATGTGTCATTTGCAAAGGAAATCACAATCATCAAGATTGTCCTTGCATCCCATGGATCTTAAGGGCCTGGTCTCCCTGCTTGTCGTTCCTTTCTAGCACTACTTTTGGCTATTTCATATTCCTTTACTCTTTTGAATGGCATACTTCATTTTATCCTCTCATATAGCTTTCACAAGAGTTGTCCTTTCTTTGTTTGTGAATATGTCAACTAAACAAATGCCAACTGATCCTGAGGATTAAAAACATCTAATTCCAGGCCCGTACAACATACTAAGTACCAGGCAGGTAAGTTGTTCAGAGCTTTTAGATGTTCCAGGATGGTGCCAAAGGTCCCAAGTTTTTTGGCTTAAAAACACTCTCCTCATTTGACCTAAAACATTTCGGGCCTCATGGCATTACCCAACGCAGGCCTTGATGATGGTGCCAAAGCTGAAGTTGTTTGGCTTAGAAACAATCTGCTTATTTGAGCAAAAACATTTAGGGCCTTATGGCATTACCCATTCTGTGCATATCATCAAATTACAAATCCTGAAATTACATAATTTTATGTAACCTCATCTAGCATAGGCATTGCATTAAATAGTTTCAGTGCTTGGTCATTGGACCTATGTTGAGCTTAGCCACCTATCATTGCATTCTATGCAATTGCACAACTTCTCTCCACAATTATGTACAACATTCATTTTCTCTGGAAACAAAAATACTCATGCAAAACCCAAATTCCACAATACAAATTTGCCCAATACAAAACCCACAACGTAGCTCCAACGTAGCTCTGCTGTTGCTACTGCCAAATTCCCTAAAAAAACGTATACATTATTTGGCATGGGAAACTCAATCATCATGCCCTATCTGATTGTTTCTATCTGGTTGTTTCTAACATGTGTAGGTTTCTGAAATTTTTAATTTGTAGTTTTAACTATGTTTCAAAAAAATGATCATATAAAAGTTGTTGTAATAAATATCTTTCTTCATTATGTTTACAAGCTTATATACCCACTCATTTAGAAACAAATTGAACATGCTTCTTGCCCTTTTCCCTTTAATTCATATATTTTCAAGTAATGTTATAGGAATGTAATGAATATTAAACATCTTACGCAAAGAAAACAACATTTTTATGTTTTGTTTTGCACAAGAAAATGACAACAAACCTTACTCAGTATGCAATTTCCTCAATGCTATCTGGATCAACTCATATTCAACCATACCTACAAATTGTTGAACTTGAACCAATACAATCAATGAAAATTCAACTCCACAATATCGTACTGCAATTTTAGACGGAACACATAAGAAACACATCATGCTTCCAAAATATTTCAATGATCTCGTAGCAACAGGCTTGCTACATAAGGGTTCTGTTATAAATGTTAAAAGTTGGACTACCTCGGCTATCGGTCCATCAACATAAGTTTTTTATAAATTTCTTATTTCAAATTTAACATTTTTATTTATAACACATCCGCTTCTAACAGTTATTCCTATGAATCTGATTTGTCGTGTAGGTCTATAAAGCTAATAGACTTTGAAATATCTACTTCATTTGCACCCTTAATTGGCAATCCAAAAACTAAGTATCCCGATCACATCTGATGAAAACACTCTATCCTCATCGAACCCAAATCCTTTATCAAAAAGACACTGCCCTCTTCCAACTACTCCAACTCCATCCGTTCTGCCAGTTCAAATTCCCATCAAATCGTTAAACCCTTACCACTCAAACTGGTGCATAAAAGGATACATCCAAAGGAAAACAGCTCCTCGACAGTTTCAAAATCAATACGGACCCGGTAAAGTGTTTGGTTTTGACCTGTTCAATACAGAGGGTACAGAAATGCATATTACATGTTTCAACAATGTCGCAGATTATTTTTTCGACAAAATCCAAAATGGAAATGTCTACATTGTCTCTAAAGGGAATTTAAAAATGGCTAATAAGCAATACAACCACTTGAACAATGACTGGGAAATTTTGTTGAATGCAACATTTACCATAGAACATGTTGCCAATGAAAAAAAACATAATCCAACAGTGCAATTCAATATAAAATCAATTAATGATATCAGAACAACAAAGGTCAACTCCATTGTTGATATTCTTGGTGTTGTCACAGACATTTCCAGTGTATGAACTATACGTAGAAAAGACGGCTCTGAAGTTAATAAACAAACAGTACAACTTCAAGACATGTCAGGGTATAACATAGATGCAGTCTTTTGGGGAGATAATTTTAATGCCGTGTCACAGGGAATCTCCTCCCTATGTGCTACAGGAAATAACCCCATCATTGCAATCAAATCTGCGCGTGTTGGAGAATTTAATGGAAAAAATATCGACACTACAATGAGATCCATTATTCTTGTAGATCCTGACATTGAAGAGGCCCATACGCTAAAGTCGTGGTTTAAAAAAGAAGGTTCGACTGCAGCTTCTACATCTTGACAACAAGATCTCCTTTTGGCCATCAACAAAAAAAAATAACAATTGTTGATATTTACAGTATGGATTCCTTAGAGAAACCAACATTTTTCCAATTAAAGGGCACAATAATAAAAATTGGGATGGATAGTTTTTACTACATTTCTTGCCCGTCAATCATTGGTGCGAAAAAATGCATGAAAAAACTTATTCCACAAAATACAGGGATGTGGTTCTGCCCAAAATGCAACGCTGAAGTAAGTGACTGTGATTACATATACTTATTGAAAATCGACATACAATATCACACTGGTGAATTAGCTTCAATTGTTGCTTTCGAAGACGTGGGATCTACAATTCTTGGAAATAATGCCAAAGACTTCTATTTATTATCTTCAAATCTAGAACTGATCAAGGAAATTGTCTCTAAAGCTCTATGGACAGATCATATCTTCACACTATCAGTGAAGACAGAAACTTTTAACGGCGTGCCACAATTCAAATGCGTTATCATAAAAGAAGAAAAGTTGCATTTCACGACAGAATGCAACAACATCCTTCGAGAAATTCAGAACATCTCGATATTGTAGATAAATATCGCAAAATGTATTCCTTGCTTTTTGACAATTCCTATTGTCCAATTTTATAAATACAACTTTACACGATATACTGTTGCATGCCTTCTTACAAAATTTTCTTATATACCATTGAAATAAGTATTCGTCCTCCATTGTATCTAGCATTATGTGAGTAAACAAATTCACATTCTTTTTTTCTTTTATCATCTTCTTCCTTTTAAAAAATGACGTAACTTGCTACATTACACATGAAATTATCTACATGTATAAAGAAAAAATACGAATATGTTCTTTCAAACACATTATTCAAATAAAAAAATTCACATAAAACTATTCAAAACTTAAATTTTTTCCCTTCTTTCGCTTTCACTTAAAAAATTTTCCCTTCTTTCGCTTTCATACAATGACATGGTTGTTGTCTCCAAATAACATTCTTCTTTTCCCCTCTCTTTCTTATAGGTACCATAAATTTTACGAATGGCTTCTTCTTCTAATAATGAACGTGCTCGAAGATACTATGCAACAAATAAAGAACAAATAAATGCACGTCACCATGAGCTTTATCAAGCAAAAAAAGACATCAAAGAATGTCAAAAACACAAAAAACAGAAGGAAAACCAACATTCCTCATCTGAAATGGCCCACCCCATAAACAATCCTCTCTTGCAATTATCAAACTCTTTATCTTCTCAGCAAACCTCTCAAAAAAATACATCCATACCTCATTGCCCTAACCCCTCCTTCGCACATGCTTTCAGCAACGTTTATACTAATCAAGCACATTGAGATTTCCGTGCAAAGATTGATAAACTTCCACCTAAATTCCCATGCTCCATTTGTCTTGAATCATATCCTGGAATACATATCCGCAATTCCAATCACATGTATTGTTGCTCCAAATGCATCTCTGAAACAAAGGGTCATCGATTCTCATTATCAAACAACATGGACCCTGGTCCTCAACCAGCTATCCTTACATCTCTTTCACAAATAGAAGAAATTCTCATTGCTAGGGTTAACCCTATACTGCAAGTAACACATGCACGTGGTGGCCAATATAAATACAGTGGCCACACAATTTGTTTTCCTCAAGACATTACAAAAATCGCAAACATGTTGCCACGACGTGTTGAAAACTTGGACATCCTAATTGTCACTCGTCATAGTAATGACCATAAGTCTTATGGTTTCGTTGTCAGTAGACATCGCGTTCTCGATACATTAGAATAAAAATTGGCAAATGACTCATACTATAAGAATGTTCGTATTGATAACAACGCACTAGCATCCTTACCAGCAATCTCCACAGATGTCTCCTCCTCCCTTTACCATTCCAATACTATAGAAACCATTGTCCACCTTTCACTTGAACCACCACATGAGCTCACCGAAGATTCCGCAGACCCATCCGTAAACCAAACATCATCATTCATACCCATCATACCTAATACAAATACAGAAATCCAAGAAATCCGCCATTATTTACATGCTTACAACCACCAATCTGACGCTACAATTTAGTGGCCAACAATTGGTTTATCACCAATCAATGAATACAACACAGAAAGTCTACTCTTTATGGCTTTCCCCACCCTTTTTCCGACAAGAGATGCAATGCCAAATCAGCAAAGAATGAAAGCAGTGCATTTACATGAATATGCACTTCATCTCATACGTTACTATGATAACAGATTTGGAAAGCACCCACACTTTCGTTATTACATATATAATCTCATGATGTGACATCGCAGTCAAGAAACAACATCGATTTTTGTGAAAAAGAACATCACAGATAACTTCCCAATATCTATTCAAGATCTGAACATCCGATTAGAACAATTTCCAGATGAGCAATTGGCAAAGCAAGTCATGTGATTCGGTAGCTCTTTACATGGAATAAGATCATTTTGGCACAAAGCTAAAAATGAACTAACGGACATGATATCTCAACTCGGTTGCCCGACGTTCTTCTTCACATTAAGTGCAGCTGATACAAAATGGCCTGATCTTCATGCAATCATGCCCGGATGTCTACCTTCTAATATTGCAAAACAACAAAAGTGGAGAAATGATAACATTATCTCTAACCCACATTTAACATCACTATATATGCACCATAGATTCACAGCATTTCGCAAGATTATCTTAAAGAAACACTTGAAGACAAAATATTACTGGTACAGGTACGCATTCTACCGCATTTTTTTCCAAAAACTCGAAACAACATTCCTCAGCTATTACAAAATTATCTTACAAAAATGCATACTTGACAGGTATGAATGGAAACATAGGGGATCTGCGCACATCCATGGTTTCCTTTGGATAGAAAATGCACCTGATATGGAAAACCTCAACTGGGAAGACACAGAAGCAGTTGATATTACAAGGCAATTCTTCGACGAATATATTTTCGCTTGGAACCCTCGTACTCCTTCGACTTCAAACCAACCAATTGCTTGGAGAAATACCGAAGACCCTTGTCTATTATCCACACCGCAAATCTTCAGAACGAATCCTTTCAATGACTATGAACAGCTCATCAATTGTGTTGAACATCACACAAAATGCTCGGAAAGCACATGCCAAAGAAAAAATGGATCCTCATTCCAATGTGGTTATAAAGCACCATGGGAATTACATCCAAAATCGGCCTTATTCATTGCTTCCAATGGCCAAAAAACATACACCCCTGCTCGCAACGGCGATCGACTCAATATCCATAACCCTACCATCCTATCTATTTGGCGTGCAAATGTTGACTGCCAACCAGTACTCTCCATACACGCTATACAAAAATATATTGCCAAATATGCATCCAAAGCAGAAAAAAAAAAATCTGAAAGCTTCCACCACATGCTACGTAGAATTGTCCTGGGTTCACCCATTGCTGACCCAGCAACATCTGCATTTCAAAAATTTCTTGTAGAAACCCTTGTTGATCGTGACATTGGAGCACAAGAAACCTGGCATATGCTACAAAAATTACCATTAACATTATGTAGTCGACCATTCATTTCTTTAAATGTAAACCAAAAAATTCTTATGCGCCTTCCACAAACAAACACCACCTTCCCTACATCCCCACACATCATAGATACATATATCCAACGCCCTTCTTCCCTAGAATCCACATCACTAATAGAATTAGCAAGATCCTGGCCATATGATCCTCGTCGCAAAACAAACAAATGGAAACAAATACCTACAAAAGCAATTGTTTGGGTCATACCACGTTACTCCTCCATACCATCCAAAACTGAACCTTGCTACGCTGACTTTTGCAGAGTTGAACTTATGCTATACAAACCTTTTCGCCATATCGTACAAGATATAGTAGATTCTACTATAGAATTCATCACAAAGAGGCAAACATTTCGTCCATTCTACAAACCTTGGTATCAACATCGCACACTACCTAATGTTGAATTTGCCGCAAATGATACCTCAACTATTGATGAAATCAATCCTCCAGACACCATAGAAATAAATGAATGGGAATTACTTTCCCAATTACACCCTACAAATGAGCTTCTCATAAATGACCTTGACATGCTTGGTCTTCGTGGCTTTGATGACACCCATAACTGGAATCATACCACTATCCCATTAGATCTACAAAATAATGCCATACAATTCATTGAGAATAGTCGCTCCATCCACCACATTCTTCAAACACATCAACATATCCTGGTGACCCTTACTACATTATCTCCAATGCAAAGAAAAGCTCTAAATATTATTTCTAATCATTTTGCTAAGAAGGATTATTTACCCGCTCTCAGAATGATAATACAAGGCACTGCTGGTACAGGAAAATCCCTCCTTATCAATTGCATCAAAGATATGCTCATAAGCCTTGCAAGCCTAGAACCTTCACCAATCATTCTCCTCGCCCCTACAGGGGTTGCTGCCTTCAACATACAAGCATCGGCAATCCATTCTGCTCTGCACCTTCCTATAAAGGATCTTATGCCCTTAGAAGGTAATGCTCTTGCAAAATTCCAAGAAGAACTCAGGCATATATGATACATACTAATCGATGAAATGAGCTTCATTGGGCCAAAGCTTCTCAGACATATTGATGAACGTCTTCGAGAGGCATTTTCACAGCAAAGAAACACTCCTTTCGATGGTTGTTTCATTATATTGGTTGGTGATCTTGGTCAGCTACCACCCGTCAAAGACATACCTCTATATGCAGGGACGAGCCATGGAGGCACACTGTGGAACACCTTCAACACAGTCATCACATTAGACACAATATTTCGTCAACAAAGCGACAACATTGCACAGGTTACTTTCAGGAACATTCTCCATAACATTAGAGATGCAAATCCAACAATCGACGACTACAACGTACTCATGTCGCGCACAGATTCCTTTTTATCAGAAGAAGAAATATGTTCATTCCATGATTCCATGCATCTATTTCCAACAAATTCTCAAACAATGGTCCATAATAAGCAAATGATGAAATCTCTAAACACTCCAATTGCAAGATCCATTGCTAAAGATGGAAACACATATTCCAACATTTCCTCATAAGACGAGCAACTTGAGCGAATTGTATTACTATGCAATGGCAAAAAAGTTATGTTGAATTCCAACCTTTGGGCTTTAGCCAGACTTGTTAATCGTTCCCTCAGAGAAATTGTAACCATCTTTTACAAAGAATCAACTGCACCACCACAAATTCCAACATTTGTTGTCGTAGATTTTCCCAAATACAGCGGGCCTCCTTGGGATGAAAGAAACCCCACTCACTTGCCTATTCAAGCAGTAAAAAGAAATGGACGTGCACAAATTCCACTGAAGATGGCTTGGGCTTTAACTATACATAAATCTCAAGGTATGACACTTCCAAAAGCAACAATTGGCATTGGAAAAACAGAACGTCAAGGTCTCACATTCACAGCAATTTCAAGAGTATCTTCTCTACAAGATCTCTGGATTAGCCCCGCATTCAGTTTTGATCGTTACAGTAAAATGAAGGACAACAGAAACATTGCTCACAGAAAACACGCAGAAGAAATTCTCCGTTCAATGCCACTTCTATATAATCTGCTCCAACCCATACTTTAACATCACCAAAAGGTTTCCTCCATTTATTTACCTCATTCTATTTCATAACATACTTTTCATAGATTTCAACAACAACCAACTTTAATCAATACTAATAATTAAGCAAATATTAGAATGCCTTTATATTATCTATACATCTCATTCTAACATTTTCTTTCTTTTGCAACAGGACACATGGACTCAGAAATAGCATACCTAACCAACTACAGGTAGAATGGCAAGCAAAAAATATTCATCTCCAACTACGCATAAACCTCCAATGGTGTTCAATATGCCATTATTCACCATGCATCTTCCACTAACAATATATAAATCCCCATGGCAAAGGTAACTTCATTTCCATTCATTCCAAATTCATTTTAACACAACTCACCTGCAAAGTATTACTAATAAATTTCCACAACTGATTTACATATTACTAATTCTAACAAAATATACATTTTGCAGGTCCATTGTTGCTTCTTCAGGTCTTCGATGCCTCCAACATGTTTTGATACAACTTCAAATATGGAATGACAAGCACAATGTTCTTTAGAATATTATATTCCTTCTCGAACCTCTTCTGTTACAATTCACTATTTGTATTTTCCATTTCAAACTTAAAAAAGAATGTTTCAAGATCAAATACCATTTTGATGGTTTATGTCCTCACAACTATTTGTATTTTCCATTTCAAACTTAAAAAAAGGATGTTTCAAGATCAAATACCATTTTGATCATTTATGTCCTCACAACTATTTGTATTTTCCATTTCAAACTTAAAAAAAGTATGTTTCAAGATCAAATACCATTTTGATAGTTTATGTCCTCACAACCAATTCATTATCAATGGTTTTAACAAATTTTGTTAACAAAATCAATTGATTTTAATGAATATAATACATGTTTTCAATATATCTTCATATTAATTTAATTTCCCATTTGAATAATGCTTTCTTAAATAACCCTATCCAAATCAATATGGATACCCGGTTGTTGTTCGCATGGATTCATTCGTTTACCTTCACCTTTAACTACACAATTTTTACCAACTACAAACAGAGGTCTCTAAACAAGTTCAATGGATATTTATGGCTATTTGCATTCCATTTCAGTGGTTTTCGACATGGCTTCCTCAAATTAAAAATTGGCATCATCGACCCTTGCTTTCAAAAAATCCCACAAAAGCCCATTCACATTTCAATATTCTTCCACACACTATGCCTTACGGCGTTTCCTTTGCAACATTAGGTGAAAATGCTAGTTTTAGTCATTCAAATTGACTTTAAAAGGAGGAATTAAGGCACAAGTTTAATCATTGTTTTGGTGAGCACAAGTTGGTGAGACGAGGCAATATGAAGCATAAGTTTGTGCGTGGAGCTTGTGAGAGAAAGGTGTGGCAAGAGAAGCTTGTGTACAGGTTGGTAGTGATACAAATAGAGATAGTGCAGAGGTTGCTTGGGCTTGAGAAAACAATTGTAATCTTCTTATATTTTCTGATTAATGAAATATACAGATAGCAGGGGGTTTTAGTTGTGGCTTTCCCCAGAAAATTATTGTGTTATGTGTGATTGAATTCTTTCTATTTTATGCTTTGTGATTTCATCGACCGTATATTGTTTTCGTTGATGAGTAGAGTAGATTCAAGTCAATTGTTTTAGCATATTACAATCTGCAGTTTGAATCTACAAGGAATTTATGTATGGTATCAGAGCTAAAATAAATATAGAAGAGGATAATACGATTTTGTCTTTTGCAGGAGAAATTGAATTTGCATTATCATACTTCAGAACCAACAGGATGTCTTTCTCCATATTGAGACTCGAATATGCCCTTGAGGGTAGTTTCAACTATATTTCTTGGAAGGAAAGGATGGAGGCAGTGTTGGAAGACAACGGGCTTAAGGAATTCATAGACATAGATATTCCTAAGCTAGTTGATGCTCAGGATCTAGCAGAGGGGAGAAATTTTGTGGCAAAGGCGAGAAGGACTATCCTAGAAGGAGTTCGATATCATATTGTTTCTAACCTCCATGGTAAGGAAACTCCATTTGAATTATGGAAGGCCTTGACAAACCCGTTTCAAAATGGCAGTGATCAGATGAAGCTGGCAATGGAGGACAAGCTTAGAAAAATCAAGATGGAGAAGGGCGACACAATATCGAAGTACTTGACCAAGTTCACCCAATGTCAAGATGAGCTTGGAAGTGTAGATGTTATAGTTGTTGAAGATGATCTCGTGAGCTTTATACTTCTAGGCCTTCCCAAGAGTTGGCACAACTACTAGGACTCAATTAATGGGAGGGAGAAGCTACCAAAGGGAGTGTTTGTGGTCTGACTTGGTGCAAGAAGAGATTTGACGGAACACCAAAGATGGGACCTCATTCAAAGAAGTGGAAGAGGACTTTGCATTAGTCAACAAAGAAAAAAATTCCAAAGGAAAGCAGTCCCAAGGTGAGGAGGTTAGAAAGAAGAATGACTTATCGAACATCAAGTGTTTTCACTGTCATGTGTTTCGGCACTATGCCACGAAATGCCCACAAAAGAAATCAAGCAAGAAGGAGCCTGTAGTATTAGTAGTAGGTGAATCTATAGCTTCATAATTCAAACTTGATTTCACTCTCATTTCATGCAGGACAAGCAGCGTAATGGGAAGTATGTGGTATCTCGACAACGATGCCCCGTTCCATATGACAAGGAATATAGATCTCTTCAATGACTTGGAGGAGAAAGACCTCAAGCAGAACATAGAGTACAACCCACTTATTATATTGATGTACCCATGTAGTGCCCATATTGTTACTATTGTGCCCCATAGAAGCCCATTATTATTATTATTGTGCCCTTACATTATTATTGTTATGTGGCTCTGATATGTTATACCCTTTAGACTCCTAACATAGAAAGGAGGTCTTTCCATTTGAAATCATCAAGAATTGTTCTTTATGTAATTTAGAAGGAATTCCCCCTCAAAGAGCTGAATTCTGAGCGTTGATCATCTTTTCCATATTTCCTTTCAGCTGGTTCATAACTTTGGTATCAGAGCTTGGATTCTAGGTTTTCACTCTAAAAATAGGTTTATCGTGGAATTTTCGCTAAACTTGTTTCTGCGATGTTTCAGAAAGCTAAAAAAAAAAAAACCCATTTGAGAAAATTCACGCTGAACCTCAGTTCCGAATTTCAGAGTTTTTCACACTATATTTGCGGAGATATGATCTGAGGAATTTGGTCTTTTTGCAGACTCCTGAATTACATTCCAAACAGGTGACCTGGGGAAAATCGTCATAACTTTCTCTCTAAGCATCAGATTTAAATTTTGTAAGAAGGTGCAGAAATAGGACGGACTATAGTTTCTTGTATATATTTTTCAGTGACAAAGGTCAAAACAGTGACACGTGGCACTTCATACAAGTTCACTCTTCTGGAAAGGTCTATAATCAGGTCATCTTTGGAGATTGTGCATAACTCCTTCTTGGAGAATCCAATATAGATCAGACTGGTGGCATTGGAAAGAGGATGCATAGGGATACTACAAATCACAATTTCAAAAATTAAAGATTCAAAAGTATAGAGTTGCAGTCATTTCAAGATCGAGCTCTGAAAATCTATAAAAAGCAAGATGAGGAAGTTTGATGGCAAGGATCCGGTAAATTGGATACTTCAGATGGAGCAATATTTTGATCTATATGGTGTACCATTGTTGCAAAAGGTATGTATTGCATCTTCATATTTATAACTGGATCAATTTTTATGTTATGAAGGGATTTGTTCTCGTAAACAACTTGTTACGTGGTCAATTTTCACGGAGGAAATGATAGCACATTATGAGGATACAAAGAGCAACACCTTCTTTAGAGCAACACCACAACAATTGGAAAGAGAAAAGGGGCTTTGTGACATATTGGAAAGCAAAATTATGAATCATACCCTTCACAACTATAAAGATGGAAGTGTTGTTTCTCCTAGCATTCCACAACCTACAAGGGTTACACCACAACAATTGGAAGAAAAAAGAGAAAAAGGGCTTTGTTACAATTGCGATAGCAAATGCACTAAAGGTCATAAGTGTGCTAAGAAGAAATTATTTTACATAGAATATGAAGAGGAGGAAGAAAAGGATCAAGAAACATCAAAAGAAGAGGATATACGCCAGGACTCCACCCCAGAGAAAGAAGAAATGAATCAGACCATATCTTGTAAAGCATTAGCAAGAATTACCACTCTTCAAACTCTCAAGATAGAAGGACATATCAAGAAGAAAAAGGTGCAAGAAGTGAAAGATCACATCAAGAAAGAAGAAATGAATCCAACCATATCTTATAATACATTGGTCAAAATTACCACTCCTCAAACTATCAAGACAGAAGGACATATCAGGAAGAAAAATGTTCAAGAAGTGAAAGATCACATCGAGCATCAAGAAATGAATCCGACCATATCTTGTAAAGGATTGGAAGAAATTATCACTCCCAAAACTCTAGAGATAGAAGGACATATTAAGAACAAAAAGGTTCAAGCAGTGAAAGATCACATCGAGCATCAACAACAAGTTCTCCAAGTTTTAAAGGATAACGCCACTTCGGTGCAAAATCAAACGAAAAAAAAAAAGTATATCAACATCGTAGTGAAAAATGTTTTGATGTAGGTGATTGGATATTTTTACTACTACATCTCAAGCAAGCTATTTATGAGAAGGAAATGTTGGCAATACTACATGCACTTAAAAAATGGTGACCTTACCAAATGGGAAGACTCTTCAAGGATGAAGATGTGGAAGCATTGTTTTGTGCTATTTCTATTATCCAACCAGATTGGATAAATGAAGCATGGGATGAATGGAAGAAGGACAAAAAAGTATGGCCACTTATTCAAAAGTTGCAAAACATCCCAATTCAAACAATATTGCCAGAAATTGAAGAGGAAGGAAAAATCATATTGGAACCTGGAGCAGTCACAGAAACAAGAACCCGACAGCTAAGAAATCAATCAATTTCAGAGTATCTCATCAAGTGGAAGAACTTACCCGCTGAAGATTCCACATGGAAGGACAAGAATTTTATACAGAAGCATCAAGAACTACTTAAGCGTTGAGGACAACGTTTTTTGAAGGAGAGGGGCATGTTAGGCCCCTATACTACTAGTGTAACCCCTTATTGTTATTAGTACAACCCACTTATTACATTGATGTACCCATGTAGTGCCCATATTATTACTATTGTGCCCCATAGAAGCCTACTATTGTTATTATTGTGCCCTTACATTATTATTGTTATGGCGGCTCTGATTATGTTATGACCCCTTAGACTCCTATATATAGAAAGGAGGTATTTCCATTTGAATCATCTAAGAATTGTTCATTTATGTAATGTAAAGGAGGTTGCCCCCTCGAAGAGGCTGAATTCTGAGGCGTTGATCTATCTTTTCTATCTTTCCTTGAGCTGGTTTCATAACACAGGGAGTGTTGAAAATAACAAGAAACGTTAAAAATAGCATCAAGTAAATTTAATTTTGTCCTTGAATTAAATTAGGAATTAAATTGTAATTCTAATTCTTATAGCAACTTGTAATAGTTAAATAAGTTAATTTGACTTAGTTTATTGAGTTAATTCGAGTTAGGAGTTTATCTAGAGTCATGTAGAGTGGTTTCTAAATTTTAGAGGCCTAGGTTGAGTTCTTTTGAGTTATAATTATTTAATTTAGTTTAACTACATTAAATTGAATTAAAATAGTTCCAATTTATGGAGGAATTAGTGGGATATCCAATAGTGGGGTGTAACCAACACTGCTCAACCAGTAAACTAAAGATTCACTGTTAATTAACTCATGCATGCCAAATTAGAGAAAGACCGAGTTGAGATTGGAGTTCAGGGACATTATACTATCAGTTGTAAAGCCATCTAAATTAAACAGATGGAGCATGCAATCACAAGAAGGCCTAAAATAAACCATTCCTTAATTAGAAAACTCACTAATTTTAGCCATTTGAATTACCTTTAAAAAGAGGAATGAAGGCACAAGTTTAATCATTGTTTTGGTGAGCACGAGTTGGTGAGACCAAGCAACAGGAAGCAAAAGTTTGTGCGTGGAGTTCGTGAGAGAAATGTGTGCCAATAGAAGCTCGTACACAGGTTGGTAGTGAGACATATAGAGATAGTGGAGAGGTTGCACGAGCTTGAGAAAAGCATTGTAATCTTCTCATATTTTCTGATTAATGCAATATACAAATATCAGGGTTTTTTAGCTGCGGCTTTCTCTAGAAAATTATTTTGTTATGTGTGATTGAATTCTTTCTCTTTTATGCTTTGTGATTTCATCGATCATTTATTGTTTATGTGTGATTGAAGTCAGGAGCTTGTTTACTTATATTCAGTCTCTAGTATGTGTCAAAAAATTCAGAGATACTATTGTATAGTTGTGGCCGCATAAATGTCTCATGCCCACGAGAGTTAAGAATTATGGTTAGTGCCACAATCAGGGCCTAACTGAGGTAGTTTGCAACATTATTGGTGCTACCCTTCTTATATTTGATGTTCAAGTGGAATTATTGCAGTTATGTGGCACATTTCTCATGGAAATAATTATGTAAATTTCCTTCTGTCTCCATGAATTGTAGGGGCTTGTGATAAGTGTGGATGATCAGTTCCTTCCCAAAAATATAATTCTTCCACTATCAACATGCTTTCATGATAATTTACAATTCATTATCATAGGTAGAGTATCTCCAACTAATATTAGAGAATGTTTCATTATGATAGGCCATCAAATGTCCTTGTTGAGTGAGGATTGCACTGATAGCATAGTCAAAGGCATCTATTTCAATCTCAAATGTTTGTTGCAAGTCTAACAAGGTGAGGACTGGTGCCAAGCAAAGATGGTCATTAGGGGAATTTTGAGGTCTAAAATGGGCCTCCTAAGAAAAATGTACAACCAAAATAAACTTTATAAGAATCAATAGGATTCAAGATGATGATCTCAACCATGGGGGATGATTCACCATTTTTGGAGTAAAAAAGTAAAAATATTAAAAAATAATAAATAATAAAACCACTTTTTTCAACTCATATTTTAAACTTATCTCCCTAAGGTTTACTCAAATTTCAAGTGAGGGTACTCGTTGGATGCAAAATTTAATTCCTCATCCAAAGAGTACCCATGTTGCATAATTTTGATGAACCTTGGTACACGAAAAATGAGAAATACATGAAAAAACATGATTGCAATCACATTTTTCATGTATTTCTCATTTTTATTGTAGTAGATTCAATCAAAAGTATGCAACATGAGTACTCCTTGGATGAGGAATCAAATTATGCATCGAACAAGTGCTTCCGCTCAAAGTTTGAGTAAACTGATAAGGAGATAAGTTGAAAATATGAGTTGAAAAAATAGTTTTTTCTTTTTTTCCCTCTAAAATTTGATGATGTAATCTAATCTTACTTTAATATTTCCACTATTATTTTATAATTTCCTTAGGAGGCCCATTTTAGACCTCCGAAATCCCACAATTTTAGGATCCTCAAATGTTTTATGTCGTGACTTAGACCAAGAAAAAATGTTTTTTCTCCACCCTTAGTCATTTGACTTAAAGGCTAAGTGATATTAGAGAACCCCAACACAAACCTTTAGTATAACTTAGCAAGGCCTAAGAAGCCACAATTTTTTATTAGAGTAATCGAGATTGGCCAATATTGAATGAATTGGATCTTGGTTGGTTCTATATACACCAATGTTCATTCATAATCTATCCTAAATATTGACTTATGTACATGCCAAATGAACACTTATCCAAATTGGAATACAACTTGTGTTGTCACAGGCTACATAAGACTTGTTGAATGTACTCCAAATGTTCTTCACAATTTTTTTTTAAGATGACTATGTCATCCAAATATATACCCACAAAAGATTTTATGAACAACCATAGGATATCATCCATCATCCTCATCAATGTTGTTGGACCCTTAGTCAAGCCAAAGGGCATGACCAACCACTTGAAAATGCATTCTTTATATTTGATGTTTGTCTTCTTTACATCAGTTTGTTCAATTGGAATTTAATGGTAGGCTAACTTTAGATTAATTTCAGTAAATAACTTGGCACCCTTAAGATGATCGAGAATATTGTTAACCTAGGAGACTAGGTATCTATTCCTAACAATGGTTTTTTTCAAGGATCTATAATCAATATAGTGTCTTCGTGATCCATCCTTCTTCTGTACCAACATAATTGGACTCTCACAAGGTGAGGGGCTTTGTCGAATGTGGCACTTTTGGATGAT
>APFE030251745.1:97134-126782 GCA_000404065.3 Pinus taeda
AGACCTCATCTATACTAGTGGGATTAGACATGAGGATAGTGTGCCTCATGTAGTTGTGTAGACCCCTTATGTACTTCAACAGAGTCTCAGGTGAGTCTAATGAAATTCCTAGAATCAAAATTCTCTTCCTAAATTCTTGAGTGTAACCATGTACACTTTGCCCTTTCAATTGCCGAAGAGTTTGCCAGCTCATCATGGCTTGCTACATGTAAGCTAGTGGATAGAACTGCTTTTTTATTGCAGAAACAAATTCACTCCAGACAGAAAGAATCTTACCATGTTTCTTCATGTTAGCTTGTGTCCTGCCTTTCCACCATACCAAGGTGGTGCCTCTGAGGCGTAGGTTGGCCAACTGAATCATACTCTTGTTTGAATCGATATTCTGCACTCTGCAATACACATCAATTTGTCTGATCCAATTATCCAGCTTCTCTGCATTCAACTCTCTATCATATATTGGTAAATCAAATATAACATTTAATTTAATCAAAGATGCCCTCTTTTTATGTTCAGGGCTATTAGGAGGTGTGAGAAAACTTTCTTCTTTCCCTTTGCCTTTTGAGTGGTCATGGAGGAGAGGTTCTTCTTCTCCTTTATCTTGTTTGGAGCCTGATGAATCCTCATCTTTATGTTTCCTAAAGTCCTAATACATTTCCTCTACCATGGACCTCATGGCCAGGAAACTATCTATGAATTGAGGGTCTGGCCCAAGGGACTTTCTTTTGACATTTTCTTCTGAGGATAGACTCTTCCAATCTCTGAGTTAGTTTTGACCAGCTCTCCTTCTCCTAATTTAAGCTTTGATCTAGTTAGCATTCAACAAAAAAATCTAGCACAAGCTTGTCTAACCTTAAACAACCTAGGAGCTCTGAGACCACTTGATCTAAAAATCACTTGTGAATGATCTCAGTTAATTAATGAAGGTATTACAGACTCATGTGCTAGGGCATGTCTATGTTATTTTAGGCAATGGATCGATAAGATTGCAAGATACACAGACACTTGAAATAGTAAGAAAAACACAATAAGCGAATACAAAACACAAAAAATTTAATAAGGAGTTCACACAATCCTCCTGGGCTACGTCTCTTGGTCCAGCCTTCAATTGTTGCCTTTTTTATTATGTCTTAAAGCGGATATTTTACAATAAGGAGCTCAATTTGAGTCTCACTTAATAGGTGATGATCAGTAGGGTGGTACTTGGATTCCCCAAGCTTCTAGAGTACACAGACTTCCCCTTACTGGATCTCGACCTCAATTGCTCTCAATGGTATGAGCCCAATTTGGTACTCAATACCGGACAAGTATACATAGAGGAGTTGCCTGAACCTCTCAAGCCCTCTCTAGAGTTCACAGACTCTCGGACTCTCTCTGTCTTTGTCTACTCGATGCTACCTTTGCTCTGCAGGTCAGCTCAGCTTCTCTATTCTCTGCAATTCACTTCTTTCTCTACTTCTGTCCCCCCTGCTCTTTTTCTATTCGTGGCTTAAAGCCAATCTGCTCCCTAACTGTTTGTTTCTACTTCCCGGCTCTCTGGATCGCCTACCTCTATTTGCTAGAATTCCCCTGCTCTACGTCATCATCGTTGTGTAACGCTGCACAGAGAGGTGGCCACTTGTTGCCTCACTGACCGAGTATCAGTTTTCTTTTGAATGGTCATTATTTTCGTTACTCCAAGATTTGCCTACGAAACTGATCCTTTTGCCAACTCATCGGTCATGTCGGACCTCAAATCTTTACGTGCCTCAGTCTATTTTCCCGTCGAATCCGATCATCCATTGGGTTAATTCTCCGCCATTGATCTGGAGCCTCCAGATCCTATGATCTATGTTTATATCGCGCAGGTAAGTTTCTCAACCGTTACTCATGCGATGTAAGCGGTTTTCTCTCTCATCTGCTAGACATGCGTCGTCCGATGTATGGAATCGCGCTGAACTCGACCAAACCCACTTACCACTCAAAGTGCACGAAATATCCTACCGTTTTTGGGCATGGGACCCGCCTTATGACGTTTTCCGCACGGTTTTCCTATTTTCCTTGTGACCAAGCGCTCAAGGCTTTCCTTCTCTGAGGGTTTTGTCCTGCGATACGCGATTAGCGCTTTGCGTCCATGTGCGGTCTCCATGGGCCAACGGTCAACGCGCTTTGACCGAAGGTCCTCATTGTTCCGTGCAAGCCACAATTGCCATTGTCCATAGGTCATTTCTAATACTTGTTATTCATAATATTTGATCTGACATAATTTTGAAACAGTCATGAGAAATGTTTAAGGATCCAATTTGGATCAATATCAAAACAATATTCCTTGATGTGAATTATGAGTGTGGATGCTTATAAGGGCCCAACTCAAAAAGGGTGGAGGAAAACTCAAGTATTTTAACCCTGAGATTGGACATGTAACATGAAGAAAGAAAATGGAGGATAATGATATTGGTACATAGAATGGGTAGTCTTTCCACAAGGCCCTATACCAAATGGTAGATCAGATGGAAAATTTGTTTGTAGATTATTAAAGGAGAATAGTGAAAGAGGGCAAGAAAGAGGGAGCTCCAATGAAAGATAATACATCAATACACCGAGGAGGTGGAAGAGAACCTCTTGAATATCCATATTCAAGTTCAAGCTCTTCCTCTTCCCCTCATTCTCATCATTCAAATAGTCATCAAAGAAATGTTTCTAAAAAAACATTATTAAAATTAGATATGAAAATTTATTTTCCCATGTTTAATGGAGAAGTTAATGTAGAAAAGCTAAGAAATTGGATTAGATAGTTTGAAATATATTTCCAAATACAACAGATCGAAGAGGATGAAACAAAGATTCAATTGACATCTCTTCAGTTGAGAGGCACAACTCTTGTATGGTGGGAGAGGAAAATTCTGAAAGGTAGTAAGCATAATGGTAAACTCCTTTCATCATGGTCTAAGTTTATCTCTACATTAAAAGGGAAATTTACCCATTGGGTTATAGGGAAAAATCCATGATGGAATGGAAAAACTTGAGAAGGTAAAAAATTTCAAAGTTTTGCAAAAGAGTTTAGGAAGCAGGCATTGGCATTGAATATTCCTTTAGACTCACCAGAAACTTTGATGAAATACATTGAATCTTTACACAGTTATATTCATCACTCATTGTTGTTGTTTGATCCCACTAATCTAGATGAAGCTAATGTGAAAGAAATTCATCTTGAAAACAAGGGAAATCATGTACAAGAAGATCACACAAAGAAGCCTCCATCCAAGCCTTAGAACAACGAGTTCAAAGGAAAAGGAAATGGTAATAATAAAATAACAACAAAGAAAGAGGAAGGAAATCCATCTTGTAATCATTACAAGAAGGATGGGCACGTCGGGGAGCACTGTTGGAAGCTACATCCAGATTTGAAGCCTAAGAAGTTTGATGGAAAAGGGAAGCAAAAGATAGTTTCTAAAATGCAATAAGACCTTGGTTCTGATTTTGATGATGAGATGTATATCACAACAATTGGAGTATAAGGTATATTCTAGTTCAAGTTTTGAAAATAAATGTCATGATGATGAAGGAAAAATAAGTGAATTGTTTCATATAAGAGTTGTATCTAAGCACACAAAAATAGATACACTATTTGATCTGGGTTCTCAAGTTAATTTGATCTCATAATCAATTGTTAAGAAGTTTGGTTTGGAAATGAGACCTCATCCAAACCCTATCCTCTTGGTTGGGTGCGTGACAATGCAAAAATGAATGCCACCAAGCAGTATAGCGTCAGATTTTCCATTGCTTCAAAGTTGATAAATGAGGATGATTTAGGTATTTTCCCACTTGAAATTTGTGGCATAGCCTTAGGAAGCCCATACTTATATCATAGGAAGATAGTCTTTTTCAGGCATGAGAACAAGTACCATCTCACAAAATATGGGGTGGAATATATTGATAGAGATCATCGCATGAAATTCAATTCAACTCTTGTCAATGCAAGACAAATGAAGAGACTCATAAAATCCAACAAGAAATGTATGCTCATGGTTATGAGGATAAAATATGTTTAGGCATCTTATGCTTTTAAAGGTTGTAATCCTTCTCACAGGAAATAAATGTTTGATATTGTTTCTAAATATGATGAAATGTTTTAGGAACCAGGTGGATTTCCTCCTAAGAGGGAAATTATCATGAGATCCATATTCAACAAAGTGCCCCTCTTGTAGATGTGGGAATGTGTAGGATGCTAGCTGTGGAAATGGAAGAAATCAAGAAGCAGGTGCAAAACTTTTTGAACCAAGGAGTCATTATACCTATATCATCCCCATGTGGTTCACCAATTGTGTTGGTGCCGAAGAAAGATGGCACATGGAGAATGTGAGTGGATTATCGAGTTCTCAATGATATTACATTGAAAAATCGATATCCTCTCCCTCATATAGATGATTTGCATGATCAACGAATGTCGTTTATTTCACTAAGTTGGATTTGCACAGTGGTTACCATCTGACCAAGAATGCAAAAAATGATGTTTGGAAAGTTGCTTTCAAAACTAGGTAAGGACTGTTTGAGTGGTTGGTAATGCCATTTAGTATTTGCAATGCCCCAACAATATTCATGTGGGTAATGAGTGATTTATTTCGACCATTCTTAGATGAGTTTGTGCTTTTATATTTAGATGGCATTCTTGTCTTTAGTAAAACATGGAATGATCATGTAAAACATGCCAAGCAAGTATTGGATACTCTACAAAAGGGTAAATTATATGTAAAGTTGTCTAAATTTGAATTTGGAAAAACTTCCCTGGTGTATTTGGGTCATACTTTTGGAGGAGGTAAATTGAAGATTGATCCTTTTAAATTTGATGTAATTGTAAAGTGGCCTAAACCTACAAATTCGACAAAAGGGAGAAGCTTCGTGGGGGCAGTTCAGTACTAAGGAGGGTTCATAACTAACTTCACAGTCATTGCATCTCCTTTGCATGCCCTGACCAGTGCAAATCAAGTCTTTTAGTGGGGAGGATAGTAGTAGAAGGATTTCGACACCTTGAAGGAAAAGATCAACATTGCACCAGTACTAGCATTGCTAGAACTTCAACAACCATTTGAGATCGAGACAGATGCCAATGGATATGCCATGGGTGCAGTATTTATGTAGCATCATAAGCCTATTTGTTACCACTCTAAGAATTTATCTCAAGTTATTGTTAACTATCCGACGTACGAAAAAGAGTTGTATGCCTTGGTTCAAAGTGTCAAGAAATAGAAGTATTACTTGATAGGTAAGGAGGCTATCATACATACATACCACCAACCCTTACAGTATATTCAGTCATAGACCAAGTTGCAACAAGATGGTCACTTTAGGTGGACGGGAATCCTTCAAAAATTCCGTTTGGTGATCAAATACAAGAAGGGTACAAGTAAAAAAAATGGAAAATATGTTTTTTAGACCACTTCTTTTTGCATTTATTGTTTTGAAGAATGCCTTTTTATCTCATGATAACTATATTGAACAGTATGCTAGAAATGAATATTTTAAAGATATTTATGAGAGGCTAACCCATGGATCACAGGTGGAGAACTATCATTTGGAGGACAATATACTCTAGCATCTTGGAAAGTTATGTATTCCTACAATTGAAAGCTCCCATGTAATTCAAGAAGCTCAAACTTCTCTTGTGTTTGGTCGCTCTACGGTAGCAAAAAACCTAGCTCATTTGCAGAGGTTTTGTTATTGGCATCAGATGAAATAAATTGTAACCAAGTATGTAAAAGGGTGTGTGATGTGTTCTACTTGTAAGCCCAATAATAGAAAATTAGGGTTGTACACATCACTCCTTGTTCCTTCTCATCCTTTGGAGGGTATATCCATGGATTTTGTGGGGGGTTGCCTTTGTTGAAAAGGGATCATGACTACTTGTATGTAGTAGTGGATTGGTTTAGCAATATGTGTCTTGATGCCACGTTAAAAAGAATATTATTGTTGAGAAAAGTACTCGACTTTCCTTTCAACATGTATGGGTCCATTTTGGGCTACCCACATCCATTGTCTTGATTCTAGATTCTTGATTCCTTTGAGAGTTTGGGACAAGCTTATGGAGAATGATGGACACTAAGCTAAAGAAGAGTACAAATTTCCATCCACATACCGACTAACAAACAAAGGTAATCAACATTATAGTATTTCATTTGTTTTTAGGGTATTACAACAAGCATCCTAAGTTGTGGGATTAACATATACATTATGTTCAACATGCATACAATAGGGATTTACACTCTTCTACTCAAAGTTCACCATTTGAGACATGCTTGGGGTACCTGCCAAAGTCACCCTTAGACTTGATCTTTGGGAAAGATGATGATTTCAATGAAAAGAGTGATGAAGACAAAGCTTTCAAGTTCATTAAGAGGATCCAAATGATACATCAAGTAGTGTAGGAACATTTGGAGAAGAGTCAGGCACAATATAAGGCCTGACATGACAAGTATAGGGTGTATCATTAGTTCCAGGTTGGAGACTGAGTATGGATTCATATCAGCAAAGATAGGTTGAAGGGATAAGAAAAAAAGTTGAAACCAATAAGATATGGTCCATTCACCATCTTAGAAAAGATTAGAACAAATGCTTACCACCTTGATCTACCAGCCTATATGCAGATGTATTCCATAATCAACATAGAGAACTTGAAACTATATGAACCTCCCATGATCATGGATCTAGAGGAGAGTGTTCAAGTTCCATCACTGGATGATTTTACTCTAGAGTATTTAGACAAGTTGCTCGAAGACATCATCCTAGGCAGAAGGACCAAGACTCCATGACATATAGATGTGGAGTACCTTCGAGTAGGTTTCAAAGGAATGCATCCCAGCAAGGCATAATGGGTTGAAAATTAGAAAGCGAGGGAGAAATTATCTCACATACCTGGTGATTGATAATGATTTTGGAGAGGTCCAAAAAATCCTCAGTTGGGAGGATTGATCTAAGAGGATCCAAAAAGGCTCAAAATTTGAAGTCCTCAAATCTTAGAAAAATTGAAATCAAGTCATAGATCTTGTTAAGATAATTTAAATGACATGAATGACACCTCAATCCAAGTATGTATGACAAAGTTATGCTCATATAAAGTTTTGTGTAAACACGTAAAAATAAGGCAGTGAAAGTGCCACATGGCACCACCAGAAGAGGCCACATGGCCCAACCAGCTAGCGACACATGGCACCCACAAGCACACCATATGGCATGACATGGCACCACCTAGAGAGTACCATGTGGCACCAACAAGAGGGTGCTATTTTTCACCCTCCAAATGCTCCATGTGGCATATGCTAGTAACCAATGTGGACCAATCTATGGGTACCGCATGGACCAATCACAGGGCACCACGTCGTACCCCACGGTTTTCCTGTCCAACTTGGAGCATGACAAGTTAGAGGGGTTATAGACAACATGATTCAAATTAGAGATAGGTTAAACATGGCAGTGATTCGACGATTTGGTTAAAAATAACGATGATTTTAATATATATTAAAACCATATATATGGTTCATATGAACCATTTTTAAATTCAAAACAAACGTTGTTATAATGACACGCCATAGTGGGAGCTTGCAAGGTTTGAGATCAGGCCCCTACGTAACACCCAAGCCACTTACCAATGAACCAACCAGTGGGACTTTGTAAAGTTTGTCCGACCCAACCTTTTTAAACCCACACCTTGACATGATGGGGAGAAAACGTAGAACCATGGTGGAATGGAGAGTGACAAAACTTAGAGGGGACCCTCGTGGGTATAGGTCCGGAGGCATAATATAGGAATATTCCCAAAGCATATTCTAATGGAATATTCCAAGAATATTCCAATCTATTGTGGTGTGAAATTTGAGGAGGTGATAGTTCCAGAACCTGGTCAAGTTTATATTCATTTTTCTCAAAATTTTGAAAGGAATCCATTGGTGCAGTCATAATTGGTATATGAGCAAGAAATGTTTTGGTCATCCCCTAAAGTGAGGTATTTCCATGTATTTTGTCATTTACTTTCCATTACTTTGCTAAGATAATAAAGATGCCTCTCTACCTTGAAGTTGGGCCTGGAGATGTAGCTCACACATTGCAAGTGAACTCCATTAAAAAATCTTGTTTTATTGTCTATATTGCCTTATTTTTATGGTTCTTCTTCATGGTTGTTGCATTTATGGTATTTTCATGCTCTTTAATTAATCTTATTTAACATCACCAAAGAAAATATCTCGGATCACTAATAGGATAGGAATGGGAAATACATGTATCCATCATTTGGTTGAGTACCTACTGCATGTGTTTATAGGATGACACTATATTCTTCTCTTGCTAAGATAATGGTATGTCCGCATGGATTACGAGTGGTTTTAAAAAAATTGGTGTGAAATATTTGTTTCTTTGCTTTGTATTCTTAGCACTACGTCCTAGCCTACCATGGCAACCTATCTATGTGCTAGTGTAAATGAGAAAATGTTTGATAGATTAGACTAGTACATTAAAGTATTCTATCTTCATGAGTGTTCCTTCACATTCAGGGTGCCAATCAATCAGATAAAGAGTGTGCTAATGGAGTTTGAATTTGAGATGAGATTTTATGTGAGAACTTGTCACCAATTGATGAGAACTTGATTGGAATCTAATTAACACAAAATAGACATAGATAAAATAAATTGACTTAGAATGGAGTTTGAAGTGTGCCAAAGGAAGAGTATTTGAAGTTTGGTCTAGTTGATGATTCACTATTGACTTCCAAATATAATATGTGACTATAAATATATCACACACAACTACCTTCTAAGAGTAATCATGACTGAATCACTTAGAAAAATGTTGGCCATGTGCAACCATAACTTTGATAAAAATGACACTAAATATTTTTTATACTTAGAAGTATAACCATGAAGTCATAGAAAATGCAACATATTATAGAACCTTATGGGTAACCTTTTTTGTAAAGCCTTTCATTGAGGTGGTTGTATTAAGAGCTAAAAATTAAAGAAAACATCTTTGCACTTAGAGTCATATATATTCAAATAGATGTAAATACATCTGGTTAGAAAATGAAAAGTGGGAGCAATTATAATTTATTTTCTTAAACCTTGATACTTTCTTGTGAAACTTAATTATCTTCTTTATGTTCTTTAGTTAGAAATTTTCATCAAACAATATCAAGAGACATTAACAACAAAATAAGACATAGATATAGGCTCTCAGCCAAGGAAAAACCCCTCAAAGGGGAAAACCCGAAAACTCTTCTCTTATTAGAATATGCTTAAGATGAGATACAATGACCCAATCCCAAGACGAAGTCCTTTTCCTAGTACCAAGTCAACCCGTCCTCAAGACCTTCCCTTAAACTGCTTCTTTGTAGCAACTTTTTCCTACCATCAACTACCCAACTACTTGATCCAATAACTTCATCCTCCCAACAACTTTGTCCCAATAACTGTTGCAAAAAACATAATCTAACTTTATTTAAAGACCTTCCTAGAATAAAACAACCCTCCCCAAGGTCAACAAGGTCAAGAGAAGGATTTTTCTTTATCGTACAACTTGTTCCTACAATTTTTTTTCCCAATAATAAATTTTCTCCCCAACAATTCAAACTACAATTCCAGCGTCTTTCTGGGTGCAGAAAACGTAACTTCTTCACACATGTGAGAGATATAGATCCCAAAAACAACAAATTTTGTCTTCCCAACTTCTTCTAGACTTTTGTTCTTCTTTTCCCAACTTCCCAACTACAGATCAAACTCCTTCCTTGATATATCGAACTTGTGAGTGAGTGTGTCCAAATGAGGTCAAGTTGCTTCCTTTTATAGGCTTCTCAAGGGGTCGAATTCCCATCTTTTTTCCGACTTGAGGATCCCAGGTCCGACTTGTACTCTTGGAGATTCCAAGACTTTCTAGACTAAAAATAATTCTTTTTACAATTATAATTTTCCTAGAAGAGTATTATAAACATGGTGTTGACTCCTTTGACTCATGCCATAAATCCTAAGACCCAACAAACCCTATAAGGATGAAGAACATGATTTTACCTAGAAGAATATCAATAATGAGCATGAAATCCATGCTTTAATAATAATATTTTTTCTTTTATTTTTCTTGTTTCTTACATAGGATACATATTGAAATGAGTATAAGAATTATGAAGACAAAAACTAGTTACATTTCTCAACACTCCCTCTTAACTAGGGTATTCATAATTGTAAAACCAATACAAAATGACATCTCAAACTGAAGAGTTATCAAGAAGATTCGAATTGATAAGCCATATTGTAAGTATCTTCCATCATCATTATGAACAACATTGTCCCCGAGGCCTAATTGGACAAGCTCTTCTATAATTCAAGAGCATTATGCTGGGAGGATTTATGTGTGATACCACACTACCTCTCTAAGGTACATACCCCATCGAGATGTCCACAAGGTATGTCCTTTTAGGACTATTATTATCTTCGATTTACATACTTGATTCCTCAAAGAACATTGATCCTTTTCAACAACACTTCTATTGGATTCATGTCCCATCCTCAAAGAGTGTCAGTCCTTGGGACTACTACGTTTCTTGGATTCAAATCCTCAAGGAGTATCGGTGCCCTTTTCCTTTATTGGATGGTCTATCCTTAAGGAAACCACAGATGCTTATCCAATCCTTCATCATTCTCTCTTCATCACCTAAAGAGGAGAATGCACATGTGATATCAAATATCACTCTCTCTCAATCCGAGAGGACATCTCCATTCTCCCTTAATCTTAAGAATAGATCCTTGCTCCTAATTCGAGGAGACTCCTTTTTCTCCCTCTCAAAACTAGGGGAGATTATAGACTTCATTTCAATAATGGAAGCCAATACCACAAGCCTTATAGCTTTTCTTCATCAGAGTATCAACTACCAATTTTCCATAGTTACATGGCTCCCTCTTGTCTTCACATCTCTTACACTGATCCTACTTCCTTTCGAGGTATCATGGAACCATCTCCACTCTTCATTCTTGTGATAGGATCCAGGTTGTCTTTCTTGCTCATCACTTTCCATATTTGATATGAAGGCATTGTATTGAGCCTTCATAAACTTCTATATGATTGCAACTTCCTCATGAAAGCGATCTTCATTGACCTTGAGGTTATCTTCTCTCATTGCTACCTTCCAAGATGAACACATTTTGACTACATAGTTTCCAGGTTACATATATTGAGCTTCTCTTGATTCTTTTCATCCATATAATTGATTTTTCCTCAACTGTCATCATGTAATCTTGCACCATTCTACCAGGTAGAAAAATAATATGTTAACGAGATAACCAGACCAAAATGAAATAGACTTACATCACCATGGTGACCTTCTCGTTCCATCAACATCCTCATCTACCATCTCCAACTGATCTTCTTGCATTAGAGTTCCCAAGGATCGAACTTGATTACCAAGTTACAACTTTTATTCTTCCAAAGATCATAATAGATGTTAATCAATATCAAATACATATTCTAGAGAAAGTCCCAATATTTCATAGATTCTTAAGTAAACTTATATTATTTTTCTAGCATCATAAATACTTAAGCATATCTCCCTAACTAACCTTGTTCCACAAGATTCTCATACACATGAATGTTATCCAAAGGTTTTCTTACAACATGAATTACCATGATTTCATCAATTCATCTAGCTATCCATATATTTCACAAAATGTTTGTATCATGATCCATTGCAATCCTTCATTCATTTTTACAAGCATGTTTCCACATTATATAGAATACATACTATCCATGTCATAATGCTCTTCCAAAGGACTTTCCAAGATGAATTTCCTTCTTGAATCATAAGCAAGATTCAAACCTTTGAAATAATTTTAGATAATATATAGATGAACATTATGAAAAAATTTCTAGCATTTTATCCTAGATGATCGCTACCAATAACATAATTCTATAAATTTCAAACATGCTATCATCATATGCTTCTATCCTATGATGCTTATGCATAATATATCAAAGGAAGATTAACATTCATAAATAACCTAGAAGTTAGTGAACCTTCTTTAGTAGTAAAGATACTTCACTTCTTCGTTCTTTTCTTCTCAGGTTCTCCCACTGCTTCAGCTACATGAGCTTCACTCCTATCCTTTTTCTTATTGTTCTATTTCTTTGGACAATTCCTCTTAAAATGTCCAAATTCATTGCATCCAAAGCATAGTATCTTGGACATATCTTTATTCTTTGACTAGCCAAACTTCCCTTTATTCATTTTCTTAACTCGGGCTATCAATGCTTGAGATTGCTCATTTGATCCAATGTCATTTTTGACCTTAATCCTTGATTCTTCCATAATGCATTGTGCCCATAACCCATCAAATGGATTTGAATCTTTCTTGGACTATACACTTGTTGCAAAGTTGCTCCATTCCAATGGAAATGCATTGAAAATACATATGATCACCTCTAAATCAATGAATGACTCCCAAAGTCCTTGTAAATGGTCTCTTGATTGAGAGACTCTCATGAGGAAGGATGCCATATCCTCATCCTTCAATTTATTCATTCTATATATCTTGTTCCGTAAAGACATATTTTGACCTATTGTACTTACATAGTACAAATTTACTAGCTTGTTGTACATGGCCTTGGAAGTCTTCAAATTTGCTATAAAAGATACAAGAGAATCCTTGATTAATTCCACTATGATCCTTTGAGATCTTACTTCCCCTTTCTTGTACCTTTCTAGTTATTGTGTCTTGTCTTGCCCAGGTTCATTCATTTCTCTAGTAACATATTCCATCACATATTTCTCTATGAGTATCAAGTCAATCCTTTTCTTCCATACTAGATAGTTTACTGCCCTGATGAGCTTATTGCTCTCCTTGCAGAAAGAAATTACATGACTTGAAGATTTAGCCATAATGAGATAGTAAAGTACTTACTTGAATAATATTTCTAACCTTATTGATGTATTCAATACCTTTTAGAGAGTTCTTAATGACACCCTTGAAATATTCCCCCTAAGATTCTTCCACAAACAACTTCCAAGGTTGATGCCTTCCCAATAGACTTCCTTTTGTGAGATCAACATCCTTTATGAAATATTGATGTAGTTTTAAATCTTATTCAATGTAGAAACCCTAGATTAGAAGGGTCTTCTACTAGTGAGCCTTTAACCAAATCCATTCAAGAGAAAATATTATTGTTTTAGACCTTGAGAGCTTCCTATTCCTTGATCAAAAAAATCTTTCTAGTTTCCTTTTGGCTGCCTTCCTTGCTCATCTTAGCTCTAATACCATGTCACAAAATGTAAAGTGGAAAAAAATATAACTTTTTTTCTTCAACCTTGATACTTTCTTGTAAAACTTATTTATGTGTTCTTTGGTTAGATCTTTTCATAAAACAATATCAAGCAACAACAACAACAAAAGAGGACACAAATATTGGCTCTTGGCCAGGGCAAAACCCCTCCAAGGGGAAAACCCGAAAACTCTTATCTTCTTAGAATTTGCTTCAAAGGAGATAAAATGACCCAATCCCTAGACCAAGTCCTTTTCCCAACACCAAGTTAGCCCTTCCTCAAGACCTTCCCTTAAACTGATTCTTCGTAGCAACTTCATCTTGCCAGCGACTGCCTAGCTACATGATCCAACAATTTCATCCTCCCAGTAACGTCGTCCCAAAATGTTGTAGGAACCATAATATATCTTCCTTTAGAGACCTTATCGGACCAAAGCATCTCTCCCCAAGGTCAACAAGGTCAAGAGAAGGATTTCACTCTACCCAACAAATTGTCCCTGTAATTCTTCTTCCCAGCAATAAATTTGCTCCCTAGCAATTCAGACCTACAATTTTAGCCTCTTTCTAGCTACAGAAACCCTATATTATTCACATGTGTAAGAGAGATAGAGCCTAGAAACAACAAATTTCGTTTTCCCAACTTCTTCTAGACTTTTTGTTATAGAAATATTTGGGCACTGCAACCCCAATCTTATATGTCGATAAACCAAGGGCTCTTTAACCCCTAAAAGTGTTGTTTCATACCCTAAAGGATCATGGTTAACTGATTACATCATTCCCCAGAAGTTCCACCTGAAAAACCACTCAGAACTGGCCAAAACTGGACCATACTAACTGCTCCACTGTCAGGGTGCGATGCATACTGACTCCTACACTAGCCAGGTGTGATGCATATTGAAGAGGCCTTCTATGGGGTGCAATGAGCGAGAATGGACAAATGACTGAGACAATTTGCTAAGTGGATGCTCATGGAATCTTCCAGAAACTTCTCCTATGACACTTGCCTCTCTGAATTTGCCCATGGATGAGTAAGAGATCCAAGAAATCTCCAAGTGGAATAAAAAACAACAAGTGGAATGACACTAATCAAAAAACTAGAGATGACTCACACCCTTGTAGACATATATAAATGGATCCCTCATCTGAGAGATCTAGAGGCTGGAATTTTGTAATTTGTAAGGAAGTGCTGATAGTTTGTCTTTGAGAAGGAACATTGTATTGTTGGGTGATCCTGCTTTTCATGAGGTGAAGAGGGCTTTGATGTTGGGAGGATGATGTTGGATCAAACAACTCGGTTGTAATCCTCTCTTCTATTATTAATAAAGTTCTTTGAGTTTTCCTCCACATAATTGTGTATTTGTGAACGTTGTTATTTGGAAATGACATTGTCTGCTCATTGTGTTTTTTATTCTGCAATGCTTATGATATTATAGATCGAGATGCTTTGATGGTGTTTTGTTACTTCGTTTCTACAGGTATTCTCTAAGCAGGACAAGTAGGAGAAGAGTTGCAAGCTCTATCAAGGAGGAGAGAAATCAAGCAAGGAGTCAAGCAGAAGGTCCAGGTTGGTCCCTTTACTTCTCTCTTATCTATCATACATAAAGGAAATTACAAATTGCTTTGATTGTTTGTTTCTAGGATAGCTTCCAATCCTAGTGGGACTAGCAGATCAAAAAGACACTAGTCTTCCCGGAAACAAAATGGCGACTCTGCTTGGAAGTGAATAGTTTGTTGTTTGTTGTTGTTTTTTGCTTTATAAACTATAGATGGAGCCTAAAGTTAGCCAGATAGCCTTCGAACTGCTTTTTCTATGCAATTGCAAAGTAGATGAATGTTGCTTCAGTCAATCTCCAGTTTAGTTTATGAACTGAACATCTGACTTACAAGCATCCTAGATGCCCTTGTGGTAGCTCATTAACCTCCGAAGATCATACCCCTGTACTTTGCTCTTTATTGTCCATAATAGCTCAGCTTAATCCACTGAAATCAACCATAAATTTGAGCCAAAACCCATCTCAGTTGCACTTCCTGGCCCATCACACTGTCTGTAACTGCAAACCAGTATGCATCGCACTTCCCGTGTGTAGCAAGTGAGATGCATCCCTGTTTCTGTGAAGCACAGGTGCGATGACTGAGTAATCCTATTTCTCTCCTTGAAATTGGCGTTTTTGTCCTTGTTTTCAACTTTATTTGATTGTTTTGCTGCTTATGAATAGTATCTCATTACTGAAGCCTCATTGCTTTACATAGTTCAACCTCCATTGATAAGGATTAGTAAATGTTTTTATGTATTTGTCCATCATTTACAATTTATTGTCAAAAAAGAGAAGTGTCGTAAAGTCTTCCTTCTCTAGATAGTCAATTGAACTTTTTGTTTTGTATTTGATTTGATTTGTTGTTATTTGAAGTTTCGAAAGCATTTTCTATTCAAAATTGAAAAGTGTCGTTTAGTCTTCCTTTCCATTTTGAAAAGAAATTGTCGAAATGTCGCTTTGAAGAAAATAGTTCAAATCTATACTTAGTTCTCTTTTTTTGGCATTCCTCACATTAAGGGAACGAAAAGCAAATACATGCATTTGAATTTGCAATTAGACCATCTTCGAAAAATGATTTAGGAAAAGTGCATTTACCGTGTGCTCTTTACTCTTTATTTTGAAAGAATTGTAATCTTCTTTCCTTAGTAGCTAGGATTTTCATTGCTGAAAATAAACAACAGTTGTTTATCATTTTAGATTGCATATTTAGGAATTTTACATCTACATCACGTGGTGGACCTTGAAAGACAAACTTCTAAGAAATATCAACTCTAAAATAAATCTCAATGAACTTAACAACGCTTTGGAACCTAACGCAACACATCTAAAGGTCTAGGCTAGAGACATGTTCCGACGTCGTAAAATCTAGTAACTATCATTTTCATCGAAGCTTGGGTGATTTCTCCTCTTTGATACGACAAGTGATAGCATGGATTTGTGCTCCCCGTACCATCGAGTATATATTGGAAAACCACAATAAGCTTATATCCTTTATTCGTAAGAAGCTGTGTCTGCCACCCTATTGATTGCAATGCACTGAACACAGCATTCGGGAAGATTGACTGTCGTACATAAGTCCTTGGTAATTTCCTTTTAATTTACTGTTGTGGCCACCAACAACCCCCCTCCTTATGAAGTGTTATTGCTAATACTAAATAAGTGGGGACCCTTAGTAAAAAATTGAAAAAAATCAATTAGTGTTATATTTCCTTTTAGATGAAACTTACAACATCATGGACTTAGGAAAATACCTTTGAAGAATCTAAAAAACCTAAGTTTCATAATGAAGAAAGTAAATTCACTCCTTAAGATAGATCGCATCGCACAAAGAATGATAGGATACCTTCTAAATGAGCCAAAATGATAAAAAAACGCGAGATTGCAACGTGAAACTCCATCGCATCGCATGCATTAAGAAGCACTCACATTAGAAAACCTTAAAATCGTCGATATGCGATATCGCATATCGCACATCGCAAAAATCACATGAATCACACATAATGATTATAATGATTAAGCGATCCGCGATCTTGCGATCCTGCGATCTGCGATCTTGCGATCCTGCGATCTTGCGATAGAACAGCACGATGAAATTGCGGTAATGCGATACAGCGATCTGCGATATCACAAAGCAAAATCGCAAGACCTCTTCATCGCAGTTGGTTTGGCTCATTATTCGAGAAAAATTTTTCTAGGCCAAGAACTGGTCATACACTTTAATGCGAATTAATGAGTTGTTGCGAGTTGTTAATGAAGTATGGTGTTGTGTTTTTAGAAGAACTAGTGGCGTGTTTCGCATATCTTCGGTATTTAAAGTTTTCTTGTCATTATTTTTATCATTACTTCCACCTCAATTGTAAACTACAGGAACAAAGGACGAAGCGTTATACAAGGCAGTATGCAAGAAACTATGAGGAGGAAAGGCAGTACTCCAATTTCCATTTCAGAAGGCACACCTAATCAACTTAAGCGAGAGAAAGAGCCGCAAAACCCTTTTGAGGCATCCATCACAGATTTCTCATATACAGCCATGGTTGAATGGGTACTGAACGATGCTGATACCGGAAACAGACAGTTTAATGCTCAGGGTCAAGAGCTCACGGAATCATTATTTTTACAAATTTTGAGCTTTATACCCGATAAGAGAAAAAGGCGCAAGAGGCGAAAAACGCATCAAGGAAGCCCAGATCAAGAAACAGAGGCAGTTTCCGATGAGCGATTAGCGCTTAGCGCTAATCGCGCATCGCTAAGAAAACTTGCTCGAAAAGGAAGGCTTCTAATTACTCAGTCACCTGCAAGCCCCGAAAATTGCAAGGAAGCAGCGATATAAACAAACTGGAAACAGAAAGCTAAAGAAAAAGGAGAAGCAATCCAATGGTTAACCAAGTTGAAATGGGATTATTACCAGGCATACATGGTAAAGCCACATAGTCATAGGATGACTCTCAAGTATATCATCAATTTTGTTGAGAAGATAGTGCCAACTCTTGCCGATTTTGTTTGCTTAACTCAACCAAAGATGGAAGACAGTCAGCCGACTCTACTCAGGCAAATACTAAATGCTTGCAACGTTAAGGAGAAAATTTAGAAATAGTTAGATATTAGATTTAATTTTAGAAATAGTTTTGCTTAGAAAAAGGACGGTCATTTAAACTGAATCCTCAATTTCTGTAAATAAGTTATTTAGTTAGTAGTATTAAAACCCTTCTCATGCATTTAGAGAAGGGTCCAGAATTTATCAAAAACTTGTCCTCAGAACATGCACTTTTGCACCCTCAGAGGAGGTTTTGGTGAATGAATGGAACAGGGTTTATTTGATATTTTCATTTGATATCTGCTACTGATGTTGCACTTCTGTACTCTTAGTGGATTTTAAATCAAGGAGAGATAAATCAATTGTCGCTTGAAGCTCATGAGTAGGACTAGTTATAAATGGTACTTTTATCTCTTAACCATTTCTGCTTATGCGTTAAAGTGATATTGAGTTTTCATTTGTTTATATATTACAGCGTGGATGCCTGAGTTATCATTTGGCATTTTTCTACAGTGATAACTATTTATTTATGCTTAGTGTATGAATAGCTCATTTATGCGATAAGTTTTCACAACTGTTTCGTCTAACTTCTTATACAAAGTGGTTCATCTTTATTGAATTCTTTTCTTATAATAGCTTAATGATCTTTATTACCAATCATTGTTTGAAAGATCACACCCTGGGTTAGCATAAATTTTGATGTTTTTCTATTTATTAGAATACAATAGCATAGCATTAGATTAGAATTAGGATAGAAGTATTCCATTTAAAACAGAAATACCCATCTTTCTCACACACACACTGAATTGGGAAACTGGTCCCATATCCCTAGTCGGACCCGCTATACCAAACGGATAAGGAGATGCCAACCAAGATCCGGACCGGGTGGGTATCCCCCTTGTTGTAGACCTGATTTTCGGGGCCTTCAACATTTACCACCAAGGTTTATATTGCAATTTTGCGATTGGTTTGGTAATCCCTCTATCTAGATCTCCAGAGTAGTCACTTTCATTCTTTTTCGACTCCTTAAAAGAAAAGGTCCATCTAAGCACTTGTCACTTCAGGCTCATTAAAATTGAAGGAGCCTAGAGTCATCTTTAGCTTTTTCTCGACTCTTAAAAAATGAAAAAGAAAATTTGTGTCAAAGCATCATTAAAATTTATTTAATATGGAATAACATTTTTCCCCTTAATTCTGAGTTGATCAAGTAATCTGCAATCGTGGAAGAAACTCAATCAAAACTTCGTCATTCACGAAGACTAGTGAGTCAACCGTCTTTGACTCTAGAAATGAAACCATTCCAGGCAAAACAGTCTCGTTTAATTAAGTCCAATTCTCCTGGTTTATTTGAAAATTGTGTTTCAACATCATCAGAGACTACAGTTACTCTGATCATTTCTTGTACATCTGCCTTTACAAAAGAAGTTTCGCAGTTACAAGAGGACATTAGAACTGATCCTAGTGTAAGGATAGACACTTCTATACTTGAAACAGTTCCAACAAGAGCTGATCTAGAGACTGAAGTTCATTTACCTGAACATCTGGAAGTTGAGTTCCAGAATTTTGAAGGTGTCACCCCTCTAGTATCTGTCACTGCAGAAGCTATACCTTCTTCAGCCCCAGAAATATTTTACGGACCTGACAATCTACCTCTTCCACCTAGACTTATTGTTATAGAAGAGATAGTAGAGGATCTTCCATCCAATACCCCATTACAGTTTGGATCTAGGATCCACTTATATCCTTCTACCCCTGAAGTTAGTTCTTTTAATCATCTTTCATCGCAAGTTCCTGTGGAATCGCTAGGAAATATTTTCGATAGACTAAATATGTCTGAGCAACCATCAACATCTAGGATCGTGTCATCTAATACAGCCACAGTAGAACTTCCTGCTGCTATTCCTACAATGTTTTCCAGTATACCATCTGTCCCAACTAGTTATCAATCACTAGATGGATTCCACTCAGGGACTGTTTTGACGACATGGTCTGTTCCTATTTGTTCATCCAGAATCCTATCTGGCATTTCTTATGTTGAAACATTGATCCTGCATGCCAGTATCAATTTGGGCAGTCTAGTCTTCAAAGACCGATATATCTATTGAGCACTAGATTGCTGCCATATGGAGGGCAGTATGTTTTTTCATTGTACCCTCTTGGAGAACAACCATATGAGAGTTCACAACAAAATTCAGGTCAAACTGGAATTACATCCACTGGTTGGGTACCAATAGTGCCTCAACAACCAAGGGTTGTATATTCAATGCAACCAGCCCAACATGTGTCGAATATTCCCACTACACCTGCTATTATGACTGTGTCGCAAGTACAAGCTCTGCCCATTGTGTGTCAACCTCAAGTCTCTAAGGTTGCAATACAAAAGCCTCTTATCTCTATGGCTCAATCACAACCTCAGGTTAGTGCTTCCTTACATGGAACGACTCAGGCTCAAGCGGGTACTATCACTCTGCATCTTGGTCAATCATCCAGTATTGGTTAACAGCAAATGCTCCAACAACCATGGCTAGTACAATATCAATAACCGCAATTCCAGCAAACTTACCGAGGACCTAAGCAACAAGGCTTTGTAGGTAATGGAAAATCGCATTTTCAAAATAGTTATCAACAACCATACTATAATGGTTATGTCCATCAACCCTATCAAAGTTACCAACATCAGATACATTATGCTGGTATGCAAAGACCTAACAGGCGATCCCATCTTATCCTGGGTATGCTTTGCCAAACTTGAATCAATAGTTGCCTTTTGTAGCAACTCTAGAATTACCAGATTTGAACCGGCTGACGAATGATCCAATTGATAACGCCCCTTGGTGGCCAGTGATTCCTCATAAACTTCCTGTTGATATTCCTAAATTTAATGGAAATCCAGGTGAAGATCCATCGAATCACGTAATGACTTTTCATTTGTGGTGCTCATATAACACTCTAAATGGTGATTCAATTAGGCTTCACCTTTTTCAAAGAACGCTCATTGGTCTGGCAGCGAAATAGTATATTGAATTGCCTAGAGTTTTGTTTGACAACTTTAATGCCCTTGCCACTACTTTTCTAACCCACTTTCAGTTACCCATAAGGTATGAAACGGGGAAGGAACTCAAAACCAACTTTAAACAGACAACAGCCACTCACATATCTGATCATATTCATGAGTGGCGGCATCGTCGTAGAATGGTAAAGACGTATGTTCTTGATCAACTTCTAGCTAAATGGTTTTAAGTCATTATTACCTTCAATTACTGAGGATGTGGTGAAGGGAGGAGTTGTCATTGAAGAGAAAGTTATTGCTCGTGCACAATATTTAGACTTAATCTATACTCAGTCTAGCACGCTCTACGACAAAATTCCTGATGCTCCTAGACCAGAATTTTGTGTTCCTCTCCCTCCTAAATCGAATAGGGACTCTCACGCCAGTGACAGCGTAATCGGTACCTCAAACACGCAAACCACAAAGGCTCCATCTGGTAGGGCCCTTGCAGTTTCTAGTCAAAAAGAAAATGACAAACCTCTTGCCTCATAGATTAATGTCGTGTCATCTGACAAAGTCAAGAATCCAAAGCAACCAAGGGGAAAGAAGAAAGGGAAAAATAATAAGAAGAAAAAAGAGAGTTCGCCTCCTAAAAAATATTCTGAAAACCTTGCTAGGCAAAAGAAACCTCGTCAACCATGTTTCATATGTAATGAGGACCATTTCACAAAAAATTGTCCACATCAAGCTGAGGTTACGAAATTTTTAAAAACTTCAACTACCTTAGCGGTGTTGACTGATCCGTTTCCAAACCCAGAAACTAATTTGGTTGTTATCGATCATGCTTCCACATTACAGGTGCTTATGCTATCCATCTCGAAACAGCAAAATGATGCTTTGATATCGACAAGGAATAAAGATTATGGGAATCCACAGTCGTCGAACAACAAGGCTACAGATCAACCCAGTAGTTCGACAACAACTTCACCAGAAGTTGTCCCACCCATCATTCCTGAATTAACTATAAAGCCACCAAAGGGAGTAGTACATAAATCGACATTTAATCCTCGTGCTCGAGTAGCACAGAATTATAATATGGTGGAGGATCTAGCTCAATCGCCATCTATGTCGACCCTTGAGGTACTGCAAAATTGCCCCTCCCAAAAGCAGGCTTTGTTATCAGTAATAGGTGGGATTGATCCAACGGATTCCAATCTTGTGGCCTTTAACCATAAAGGATATGAACCTCAATTACCAGCCCAACTCACTTTCCTTATCTAGGTAAAAGCCCTCAATAAAATTGTTCATCGAACAATCATTGATGAGGGGGAATCTGCCTGCATTATGTCAATGAGTTGCTAGAAAACTTTAGGCTCACCACCCTTGTTGCAATCATCAATGACACTAAAAGCATTCAATGGAAGAACATACACGCCATATGGGATTTTAAGTGACTTGCAAGTTGAACTGGGGGGCAAGACAGTAGAAATTGAGGTCGAAGTCATTGATGGAAACCTTAACTACAATATCTTGCTGGGAAGGCCATGGATTTATGCTATGGCTACTATTGTGTCTACATATTTTAGAAAGATTGCATTTCCCTTCCAAGGTGGAATTACAATTGTTGACCAACCGACCTTTTTCCCCAACAGTTCACAAGCTACTGGAAGCATTCCGTTGATCCATGTAAGTTCTCAATCGCTTCAAAATATCAAAGTAGGTCTCCTAAAAGACCCTTCCTTAATGGGTACTTTTGCCCTTTCGTCTCCAAGCAATCTGGCCGAAGTGGCCACAATGGAAACCTGTCATATGATATCTTCTACATCATCAAAGATTAAGAAGAAATCTGACCATTTTGAAAGTGTGGATCATCACAAGGTGTTTCTCCCAAGCCCCATTGAATCTTTGTAGCAATCAATTTTCTGGGCCTGGGCGGCGAACCCAAATCAACACTCAGCAAGTGTTTGGATAGATAGGTCTCTAGAGTATGGTACCTCTTATGATCCTTGGTCTAGTATACATTCTACAGACGAAGGAATCATTCAGACGATGATGATATGAGAGACGTCGTGGGGAGATTACCACCATTGTTCCCACCTTTAAGATAACGATGAAAATTATTCAAGTGACCTTAGTTATCTTTCAGTTTTTTATTTTCTATCAAATACTGTAAATACACTAGATTCCGAACAAAATCTGTCCAATATTGAGGAAACTATCACCATTAATATCTCAACCAAACCTAATGTTGTAGAGAATATTCATGTTGGCAAATCTTTTTCTCCTTCAGAACTAGAAATATATTGCACTCTCTTTCGTGAATTTAGAGATGTATTTGCATGGTCATACGAAGAAATTCCAGGAATTGAATCGAGCATCGTCGAACATGAATTCAATATGTATCCAAATGTCAAACCAATATGACAACGGCTTCGACCGGTTCACCCAAAGAAAGTTGCTGCCATCAAAATAGAAGTTGAAAAACTTTTGCATGTTGGTTTCATTTACCCTGTTCCTCTCACTGATTGGGTATCGAATATTGTTCCTGTGATGAAAAAGCAAGGAACAATAAGAGTGTGCGTCAATTATAGGGATGTAAATCAAGCGTGTCCAAAAGACAACTACCCTACACCCTTCATCGACCAGATAATTGATGAATGTGTCGGATGTGAACTATTTTCATTCATGGATGGATTTTCCGGATACAACCAAATCAATGTCCGCCCATAGGACTAGTCGAAACTGCATTTATATGTCCATGGGGCACGTTTGCGTACCGTAAACTACCTTTCGGTTTGAAAAACGCAGGGGAAACTTTTCAGAGGGCAATGAACTATGCCTTCCATGACATCAAGCACATCGTTCAACCATATCTCAATGATCTACCAGCTCATTCGCGAAAGCGGACTGATCGTCCGCAGCATTTGAGAGCCATATTTCTATGTTGCCGACACTACAAGGTATGACTCAATCCACACAAGTGTGTGTTTTGTGTTGGTTCTGGTTGATTACTTGGTTTCGCAGTTTCTAAGGATGGAATTCGACTCGACCGATGTAAGGTTCAGGCAATCCTTGACATGCCTCCACCTTCAAATTTGCTTCAGATTCAGGAACTCCAAGGGAAAGCAAACTTTCTAAGGAGGTTCATTCCAAATTACAATGAACTTGCTAAAGATTATACGTGTCTTTTGAAAAAAGAAGTGCCCTTCAACTGGGATCAGGTTGCGCAAGCTTCCTTTGATGATCTAAAAGGCTCCCTAGTAAAAGCATCATTAATGTATGCTCCTAACTATCAAAAAGACTTTAACCTATATCTCGCCGCTATAGATACAACCATCGCCATGGTTTTAGTACAAGAAGACAATGGAATAGAAAATCCTATGTATTATTTAAGCCGCAACTTAAATGATACAAAAAGCAAGTACTCCTATGTTGAAAAGCTCACCTTAGCAGTTGTTCAAGCAATACATAGATTTCGACACTATATTCTCTTTCGCAAAACCACCATTTTGTTAGATCGCAACCCTATGACCTACATTATGTCGTGTCAATTACTAGGGGGCAAATATTCCAAATGGATAGCCATTTTGCAAGAGTTTGATCTAGAATTCACCAAATCCAAATCAAAGAAATCTCTAGTCTTTGCAGAGTTACTTCGTGACCTCCCATCATCGTCCAACCATTTAACATCTAAAAGCATCAATCGTGTACGAAACTCTGTTTCTGATATCGTCAAGTGATCCATGGTATAGAGATATATTAATCTATCTCCAAACCCAAACCTTTAGGCCTAATACCTCTCGCTCTGAACAGTGGCATATTTGATACCAAGCCAAAGACTACATGATCGTCGGTGATACACTTTACCGTCGTGGTGTCGATACAATTTTGCGAAGGTGCCTCATGCATGAGGAGGCCGAAAATGCCCTAAATGACTGCCATTCAGGTGTATGTGGGGGGCATCTATATGGTTACGCTACTGCACAAAAGATCTTACGAGCTGGTTACTTCTGGCCCACCATATTCAAAGATTGCATAATTGTAGTCAGAAGTTGCCATGCTTGTCAGATTTTTTATCGCAAAACTAGATTACCACCTACACCACTGCATCCAGTAGTTGTTGTTGGGCCATTCGCTAAATGGGGCATAGATTTCATGACATGTAACCCCACTTCGGCTGGGGGGCATGGGTATATTATAGTCGTTGTCAACTATTCTACAAAATGGGCTGAGGCAATGCCTACATTAAACAACAGCAACGAAACGGCTCCTCTTTTCTTTTTTAATCATGTAGTCTCTAGATTTGGTGTTCCACAAGCTATAGTCACAGATCATGGATCGCATTTCGCAATCACATGATGGTTGAAATGACTGCCAAATTAGGATTGTCCCATGATAGTTACACTCCATATTATTCCAAGGCTAACGGATAGGTTGAGGCAATCAACAAAGTCCTTAAGCGCATGTTGCAGAGAATGATTGGAGTCCACAAACAGAATTGGCATTTAATCTTGTACTCAGCTTTGTGGGCATACAGGACTTTGATGAGAAATAAGACCGGATTTACGCCTTTCCAGTTGGTGTATGGTCTAGAAGTTGTCTTACCAATTCAGTACGAAATTTCATCTCTCAAGCTCGCCATTGATCTGCTTCCCAAAACTTTGGAGCAAGAGGCTGTTTTCTTGGAACTAATCCACTTCAATGAAACTCGTCATGCCACCACGCTGGCTAATGAAGCTCACAAGAAATGTGTCAAGGCACAATTTGACAAAAATTTTAAGCCTCGTGTCTTCTCAAAAGGTGACCTGGTCTTGCTTTACGATCAGGACTCTGATAAATTGGGAGCAGGTAATTTCGAACCATTATGGATGGGTCCCTACATTGTTAAACGAGTATTGACAAAAGGAGCTTACGAGCTAGTCGATTATGATGGGATTCCACTGTCGCAACCCCGAAATGGGTTGTATCTTAAACGTTACTATGCTTGATTAAGTGTAGTAATCTCTTTATTTTGTTACATTTTTGTTTTCCTTTAGACTTGTCATTTTGGTTAGGTAATCCACTTCGCTTTTGTTGCAGATGGCAGATATTTTGGAACCATTTGTTAGGTATGCTGATGGAGCTAGTCGCACTACGCAGAACCTATCTTCTATGGCCTGGGCCATTTTTGCTCCAAGCAGTGAGTTAGTGATTTTCAGGGGGATATGTATTGGTTGATCGACGAACAACATCGTTGAGTATAGCGTGTTGATTGAACTTCTCTCTGATACCATTTCGCGTGGCATACGTCGACTCGTTGTCAGGCTAGACTCACAACTCATCGTCCTACAGCTTATTCGCGTTTATTCTGTTCGGAACCCAACTATTTATCGTATGTTCTTAAGAGTCAGGATTTTGGAAAGACAGTTTGATTCCATTCAATATCAACACATTTCCAGAAACTTAAACACATTAACTGATTTGTTAGCAAACTATGTGTTGGATAGACATTTGCAGCATTTGTAAAGAAATAATTTCACATTAACATTTGCATCTGGATCGCGTAACTTAACCAAAATAAAACTCCGAAAATCAAAAATATATAACTGTTTACAGTTTTTACAAAATGTTTCATGTCCAAGACAAAATCGGTCATATGACCAAGAAACTCAAAAATGAATGCAGAAAAGCATCCTAGACTAATGATGCTGGTGATAACATGTCACCGCCTGTGCGATCATACGCAAGAGCCTAGTCCATCGACTCGGCATGCCAGTAGTATGGCATTGTAACCTCAGAGGTAACTCGTCGGTCCTCACATCCTGAATACCAAGAGTGAGGCCCTCAATCTGATCCTGTGGCATTGCCAGGGTCTCCGCTATGTCCAGATCGCAAAGGACGGCCCTCCCTATAGCCTCTCCTGCTGGAACGTCAGTGGCAACCCTTGGGCGTGCCGCTGGTCGCACTGGCCTAATATCTGCACAAGTATATGAGTTTGATTATTCTTGATAACTTTTAAAGACACAAAAACATTATAAAACTGATAAACAAAGATATGGTCAAATCATTTTACCCATAACACTCCACTGCTCCCCAGCTGGTAACGCCAAATCTGGGTCGCCTCGGAAATCCATCCCAACGTATGGATACTCTGCAAAGACCATCTCCTGATGGTCGAACCACTCAAAGAAGGCATCAGAGAAGGAAAACTGTGATTTACTAGCATGTCTGGCCATAAGATCAACCCACCTCTGCATCCGTGGTTCCCTCAGTACTGGCAATCCTAGTGAAATGTATTGAGGCTGCATCAGTGGAATCCTCTCCAAGACAAAAGCAGTCAAGATGGAACAGTAGCCAAAATTCTTGGATCTTCCATTCTTTACCTTGGAGAGTTTTTCTTTTATGACTGAAAGTCTCACACGAGTTGAACACCTTTGGTTCCAGGCATTCCAGAGCGTACGGCATGTAAAATCTATTTGCCAAATGAAGAGCCATGCTACCAGCCAATCTAGCAAAGGTAAATAAAATGGCCCTCAAGGACCAATCAGTGACATCCCGGATATTGATCTTGCCATCTCTGCTGGGCTGAAATCCATCTCTACGGAACTGACAGATGTAACCTCTCACAGATTCGCTTCCACAGGTGGATCCTGATAGTGAAAGAGGGGCACCGCCTCGATAACCCCGTCAGAAAATAAATTTCCTCGACTGTCAATGGAATAGATTTGCCTCTGATTTGGAATACCTGGTTGACCAGATCCCAAGCATCGAGAAAATACTACAACAAATTGATTTGTTGCCTCATGCTAGATATACGGAAGAATTTGAGCAAGACACAGTTTCGTAATGCAGTAACTGTGTCCTGATCGTGTAAGGCAATCATGTTCTCTTCTTCATGTTCACATTCACGCCATGTGACGACCATATTGATCCAACAAATATCTGAGACACAGACAAAAGATGAATTAGAATCCAAATTTGAGCAAAAATAGGCAAAATTTCATGAAAAATCACTGTATACTGATGCCCTTATGCGCCCATCGCACCCTGCCTTTGAGCAAGGTGGGATGCATACTGACTGGCCAGTTAGTAGCTCAGTATGAATCGCACCTTTTGATACTGGCAAGGTGTGATGATTGGGGAACGAAATATTCAAACCCCAAGGGCCCAGAAATGTGAAAAAACATGCTCAGAATCAAAGAAGGATGGAATGAAAATGAAGAGCTCAGGGTTAGCTCTTACCTAGTCCTAACGGCGCAGAAAATAGTCCACCGGATCTCTCGAAAACGATTGGTGTAATTTGAGGGGGAAAACCAATCCAGAGCTCCAAATCCCAAATTTGAAATAAAATGATGAAAATGAAAGGTAAAACTACTTTTATGATTACTATTCACGTACTTTAAGCAAAATGTTTGTTTTAACTCATTTTTCATACATATATATGTATTTCTAATCAGTTTGATGTAGTGATTGAGCATGTTGAACGACCGATGAAAGAATATGATGTGCTAAACAGCGAATTAAACATTTTGACCACAAAACGAGCAATGTTATCACATGGTTCAAGCTCATTAAAAAATAAACCTACCACTGAGCATCTGTTCCCCCAAAGTTCAAGCTCGTTAAAAAATAAACCCACCTTCGGTAAATAACCTTTGTGATTGCCATAATATCAGCCTTTTCAGCCTTGGTTGTGTTCCTACCATCACCACCATTCTTTTGGCCGATTATACGCTTCCACTTGATTGTTTACCCTTTTGAGGAACAGCTGCGACGAGTGGTCCTGTTAGCCACCCTCTTCACATCACCATGTTTTGATAAGTTTCAAGCTTACCCTGAACCAGTTGCTACCCTAAACACCATTCGTTCCTCAAAAAAAAAGTCCACTTGAAACTCTTTTCAGACTCGTTAAATATGAAAAGATTCTCGAGCTATTGGCCTCTCCAGCTTGCTAAAGTGATTGGAAGTGCCATCCCTCCTACATATGTTAATCTTTTTGGACCTGAGGGATTATCCCACAAAAAGATCTAGCGCTTGTTTTTTCGGCTCGCTAAAGTGATCGAAAAATCATCCCTTATATATTATTTTATACTTTTCGGACTTAAGGGATTATGCTACGAAAAAGGACTGCTGGAGTTTCCTTTTCATCCCTTTTCAAACTCCCTAAACATGAGAAGGACCGAGTTATCCTTGTTGTTAAACTTGTTAAAACAATAGCGACAAACTTGTCCGCCCAGACAAGAACGAGTTTCATTGTCGCTAGGCTCGCTAAAACATAGCAACAAGTTTGCCCGAAGGGAAAATTATAGAACAATCATATGTTATCCTCCTCAAGCTTGACAAAAATAAAGAGGTACTGGTCAACAATGACTGGGGAAAAAGGGAAGAAAATTTAAAGAATTTTATTGGTAGCAGGTCGCTCTTGAACATGACACTTTCACTCCATCACCATGATTGAGTCGGGTTGGGTTATTCCGTTCACCGGTCATATCACTATTGGTCCTCCACACCATCCATCTTTTGGGGTTAACGCTACCAATCCATTTCAGTGTTGCCAATATGTCCAAGAGAACTCATTCAGAGAATTTACCATCTATGATCCATAATCTTATTTATGAAAATAATTTCGGCAAAATCACATAAGAAATCATTTGTCGACGCGTTTCGAACCAACCAGTGTGGTTCATCGTTAGGACAAGTTGAAGATCCAATCTGAGCGATGAGTTAAATAGGCACAGCAGGCCATTCCAACAGCTAAATTGACTGAGTAACGGTTAACACGACCTCTAACAGCTAGGTTTGACCAGGAGGGACCTAAATTTATTTAATTATTTATTTATTATTATTATAA